>LGRN01000582.1:0-14487 GCA_001883825.1 Emergomyces pasteurianus Ep9510 | reverse complement strand
GGAAGTTGGGGTTTTGCCCAAAGCTCGCTGGGTCGAATGTGTCGTCTGCCGTGAGGATATTTTGTCGCGCTGCCTCTTCCTCTCTCTCAGCCCGTCCTCTGCGCGGTTGTCTTTGCATATTTCCGTTCATATCAACTTGTGTTGATCCGGCGCCTTGCATTGTTCCTGAATTCGAGGGAAAGAAGGAGACGTTTGGAGCCCCCTGTTCAAGCGATGGAGAATCGAATTCTATTAAGCGTTAGTTAGTGTAATTATAGTGCGTCCATACCTCTAACCTTCTGTATGTTCATTGTTAGAAACGTAGCCTGCGATCGGTGGTGCACGACCTGGCACAGGCGAAACTAAGTTGTCAATCGGGCGGTTTTGAAATTGCTGATGTACTATATGAAGTAAGTAGTTGTCAAAATCAGCGCATTTGGTAAGCCACATACGAATCGCCGCGTCAGCCAAGACGTGCAACTGTGTTGCATCAGCTAAAGCGAGCAAGAGTGTATCCCGATGTTGATGTGATGTTTCCTGGACGCGGTCAATAGACAGGAAATCCAGTAATGCCCAGACATGCTGAAAGATCGCAGTTGCAACAAAATCAGCATCTATCCTGGCAGCTTCTTCTAAAATGCCTCTGTCCTTCAGCGACTTTATTGCATAATCGTGCGTCGGACCTGTCAGCGGGATTTTCTTCTTCCATCTATGTCGATGTTAGTCCACAGCAACATGCTTCGTCGGATGGACTTACTCGTGTGCGGTGATGTCTTTGGGAAGCACGATTAAACAACCATCTCCCAACTCTTTAACCAGTGTATCATATCTCTTTCCTGCATTGACCCATTCGTTCACATTCTGTTTAATATTTGTTTCATCATCTCCAATAAGGCCGGACTCGATGATAATGTTGACGAATATACCACAGACATAACGGTAATTGCTGCTCTTCAGTACTTCTTGGAAGCGATACAATGTGAGCACAAGAAACCGCCAACGAATCTCGTCCACTTCACGACGCTCTCGGAGTTTTGATATGAGGCTGTAGAGTATAATAACAGGTCTCAGGCGAAAACAGGAGTGCAAGTTAGTATCTTGCTTAAGAAATGTGGAGGCATCAATCCTCCAAGTGTTATAATATGGTTCGACAACGGCGGAGAGTGTAATCTTCTCGGAGCTCTTTGATACAGCAGAGAAGCCGCGATGTTGGCTGGCAGTGATTTTACTTTTTATCCGCGCTGGTAGGTTTCCCCAAAAAGTTTTGAGGCATTCCATAAACTGTAGATGAGTGTAAGGCTCAGTCTCTTATTCTAAAGGAATTCTTGTGCTCACCGCTTCATTTTCAAACACGATATCCTCAATCCCTCTTGGACCTGATTGTGAGTCTGCTAATGCAAGATGCTCCGCTAACTCTTTGCTCGCCTGGATAACTGCTTCAAAACCCATTGCGATCTTAACTAAAGCCTTGAAGTGTGCAAGTTGGATCACTCTTTGGAAATTCTTAAATTTACAAAAAGAGGACTCGGTTTTAGTTAGTGGTTCAGTATGCATTAGCGCTTTCCATGGAAAGCGCTAATGCGTGGCCCTTAGCGGGGAAATTCCACATTTTCGATTTGCCACCCCATCACCGTGCATTGATTTGACCGTTTCGCGCTAACCATCCCGCTTGTGGTTCACGGTATGTCTGTTCATTATATTGATGTTCGTTGCTGTAGACATCAAGTTTCTTGACTCAAAAGAGACTAGCTGTACCATGAGCGTCTAGGCAATCCATTACTGAGCAGCAAAAGATATGCAATTACAATTGTTTCTCACTTTGCTCTTCCACTTCATTCGCCGAGATGAGGACGGCACGGACAACTTTTCACTGACCTCACTTTCAGGTTGATACATGGGTCCGGGCGAGGTCATACGAGACCTGTCCCCTCAGGTTTTGGTTGGCGGTTGCATGCTAGTAAGGGTGAGAAACGGGGAGACTAATATTGAACTTCCCCCAAAGGGCAGTGACGGCCTAAAATCCCGACGAGGGTGATCTTGAGCCCGAAAATGAGCTTTTTGGACTTTCTTTGCCCAATAAGGACAGCATTAACAGCTATCACAGCGTGGTCGATGCTGCTATTGAACTTATCACCCTAGGCTATTGCAGTACATGGGGGGACGATGGCTGCCACAGCAAAGCCCAATGATCAGAAATATGCAAAGTGCTGCTAGGGGTGCCAGACTCTGTCCAGGGCATGAAGGCTAGTGTGATATACATGCTCAGCTTGAGTCCGCGCCATTCCCATGCAAGGGGATCACTACCTTGATACTAATCGAGGCCAAACTTTGCACCTCACTGCTTTTAACTATAAGAGATGCTTCACCGCTCCGTTGCCTTGCTCGAGAACGGGCTGGTCATCCATGTTGGCTTGTACGCAGATATTGCCTTACGCGCAAGGAAGAAATTTGCTCCCGCAGCTGCTGCGAAGCGCCGTGCTTACTATTATACAAAGTTGGTTGACGTATTATTTCTTTGCCATAGCGAGTGGCTAACGATACTCTAGATTGCCATTTAGGCCAACCCAGCTTTTTTACCTTGTCACCTACATAGCGTTGCTGTCCCCAGCTTCCAACCAAAACAATCTTCTTTCTCTAGTCATGGGGTGCTTCCCATTTCTTCCGAGCCTTGACAAGGCCATAGCGATGTTAAAGGACCTAGTGGATTGTGGCACCAGCACCCAGTCGATGGCCGGAGAAAACTATGCTCAACTAGATGAGATTCGGACTAGCACAGCTCGTCTTGAAGTAGCACCGTTGCCTGTAAGATGAGACACTATTTTGTTCCTTCAGAGATGATCTAACAGAAATCTCCAGCGAATTAATGCGGTGAACTCGGTTTACTATCCAAATACGCCGATGAAAGTGAAAGAGGCGATATTTACTGTATCTTACGAGAGGGGGCCCCGTCGGGAACTGAGACATGATGAATTGATTGCTTGTAGCGATGGGAACGTTGCTCTTCAAAGGTGGCAGCGACAACGAGGCTCCGAGTTGTAGTGATATTAGGCTGCTATAAGAATGACCATGTCCGTCCACACTTGATCTAAAATGCAGGCCACTCGCAGCGTTTACATAGCAAAATACAATTTGAAATCAACGGAGAACCTCGCCAGGCCACGGAGAAGAGTATCAATGCGCCACGGGGCCTATCGTCAGTTTCAAGTTTTTCTCATCATGGTAAGTTAAGCGCGTCCGTAAATTTTGTTGTTTCTTAATGCTTAATTTAATTAGGAATTTTTCTATAGCGAGTTGCTCCGAATGCGACAGGATATAGAGCAAAGTCTTATCGAACTGGAAGAACCTCTTCAGCGCCTTAGCAATCGCAATCCTGAGACAACCGGCGACATCCAAAAGCAACTTCAAGACTTTTTCGCAGCATTCTGCACGCTTTCTTCGTTGTTTAACAACGTGGGCGCTCTTTCGTTATTAGCTCCGTGTATGGAGGCAGAAGATTGGGAATTGAATGCGTGCAGATGGCATATATCCGCTTTCTGGGAAGATTACGGACATATACAGCAGATCAAACATACGTGTTTTTTATGTAAAATATTGGAGGGCGGCCAGCTTCTTCGAGGCCTGGAGTATCTTCAGGAACAGATGCGTGATTTACAAGCTGTTTGTGAAGAAAGCAAGAAGCAGCTGGAGGGAGACATATATGGTGATCAGTGATCTAGTGTATTTTGCCATGTTCCATAGCGCGAATCAATGTTTCCAAGTTTGTCAAGAAATCCCACTCGTTCAGATCGATCCTCTGATCTCTAGTGATGGGCTGGTTATGCTAAGATTCCTGTATCTTTTACCCGAATTCGGATCCATGTTGCATGTCAGGCTACGATATTAAAGTGGTTGATTGTCCCAGTTTCCTCCATGCTTCCTACCATCTCCTCACGCTTCCTTGGAATTAAAGAGACCTTGTGCACCTTCCTAAGAATATGTCGGGTTAGTTCATCTAGGGCTTTCCTTAGTTGATGGAGTTGCTAACTTTTCTTATCAGACCAATGCTCACTGCAACCGGGGCCGCCGAGGAACCCTAACAAGCGTAAAAGTGAGGATGATCTTCATAGCCAGCTGAAAAAAGCTCCGCCGATAGGGACGTCCCTGCCCAGTCCCATCCACGCAACGACCACCCAGGGTGAATCGGCCACTGAAGATACCCCTGACGACGATGTCCTCGGCGCCGAGAATATAACCAAAACGAAGTTGAACGGACGGAGTATATTTAAGTCTCCCTGGGCCAGAGATGCAGCCATCGCAGCAGTGAAATCTATTTTACGTTGTTGGACTCCCGACAGCACTTTGATACCCGAGTGGGATATAGATCGTTGGTGTGATGGGTTCTCAACTGCTGAAATAACGGGACTTTCTGTCCTGGCATGGGAATTTGGCACCGATGAAACTGGACAGGAGGACCTCTGCTCATTAATATCTCTCCTTCCCAATGATGATGCTTGGCTTGAGGGTATTTGGAACAAGAACGAACATCGGAAGGACTGGAGTTTTAAGGCTCTCGAGGATTTTGAATCTATGGTGCACAGGGTGAAGGTACGTGCAAGCCGAGTGGAACATAAATAATGGGCTAATTCAAAACAAGGAAAATATCGAACGGCTGGCTTTTCAGCATCCTGCTTTTGCGGAAATAGTGATTGAGTCGGCTTTACAAGAATGGCTGCATGATTTGTGTATGCTGTAAAAGGGGGAAGGCAGCCAAGGATGGATGTAAATAATTCGTCCCTTTCCGCTTCTTGTTCACCAGAGGTCTGATTGCCCGAGGCGGGTTGGGGAGGAATGTTTCCATGAATCCTCCAGATGAAGAGCAGATAAGCTGATAGTTCCCATATGAGCGGCGTTCATTGCGTATATACTTGGCCCCAATTGTGGTAGTGGTCCCCAAGAGCCTGAACTAGGACCAAAAGACGTAGTGAATATATATAGCTGCTTGATGCCCTCGCTCCCGTAGCTTCGTTGCTTATTGGGTAATCGAAGGCCAGGCAAATATCGACCCAGGCTGAGCGAAGCACAGCGCACCATATGAACTTAGGAGAGATTCTGTCCGAACACGATGCTTGCGCCTCCATCCCAAAGGTAATAAAGAACTGTTCCTACCTTCACTGATCTCTCCTTGAATTATTTCACAAGTCAGTCCGGCAAATTCTATAATCCAGAGATGGCAAGTTGCCCGTCTGTCCATGGTCCCTCGGGCGCTAGGCAACCGACAGGAGGTTCAACTCGTCAGCGAAAACGGCATCCTAGAGGTTTTACCAGCTGTTCGGTCTGCAGAGGACGACATGTCAGATGTGATAAAGCAAAACCTGCCTGTCGCAACTGCATAAAAAGGGGCTTGCACTGCGATGGTGCCCAGAATGTAACACCCTACAGATTCGTTGACCCCAGCCAGGCGCCCGGTTCTGTAAAGAGACAGCACAAAGCTCTTAGAAGGGAAACGGATCCAGCACAAGAAAATACATCCGCTCCAACCCAAAACGACGGTGTCTCCAGCTCACACCCATCGCCATATAAGGATCCAACTTCTCCCATTCTAAATTCTGTGGATTTGCAAAGTGGGATCCACACTTCCGCGCAATCTCCTGCCATGGTGAGTCTGCTATTCTTCACCTCCTCAAGGAGAGCGCAGCTAACGTAGGCAAGGATATTGAAACTAATCCCACCACCGGTGACGGCAAGCCCCCGTGTCAATCTACTCTCAATGATGAGGCTCGCGATCTCCAGCCCCATTCCTTCAGTGATGACCCTTACTTGATTCACGAAGCTGGTTGGTACTCAGACTGTTCCGATATCCGTGGTGATGTATGAAATACAAATGAAATTGACATCGCCAATGCTAATTCTATATAGGTATGTCGCGGTGATGAAAATGTACCCCCGGCTTTCGTTGTTTTCATCCCGGATCCTCTTCAAAAGGGGCTGGAGTATCTGAAGGCTCATACTACTCATCTAAATGGTATACTTCGCGCATTCTCCGAGAATAGAGTTGACGGACCTCTGGCATTACCATACGCGCTCTGCCTGGTAAAAGTTCTCCGAGAACAGGCTGTGCAGCATTTGTTTGTGAAAAAATTGGATGCTACCATCCACTCCCTCTCCACACGATTGAGAGGGCTGCTGTCAACACCCCTGTTATATACCCGTCGAGGTCGCATCAGTCGTGTATCACTTCTTTTTGGAAGACGGGTGTTCCACAAGCGTTTGCCGCCTTTGAGGTACTGGCCGGCAGCATGGCACCTGGTGACAGTTTCGAATTTTGTCCTGGACGACAACTCAACTGTGACATTGCTTCTTGATGGCAGTAATCATTACAAGGTGCCTGATGAGATGTGGAATGGTTCCGACCCCCTGCGTTTCGATATTGTTGATCCAGCTGCGGTGTTCGGTGTTGGTTAGTTACTGTGTAAGGAGGGTAGGCCACTTAGTCAGCAAGACGCGATCGATATTCTTCGTTACTTTCCTTTCCTGTTTCTGTCTTTTCTCTGCCTTTGGTTATTTCTACCTCTCATGTCTGCTACCAAACGATTATATTTCCAAAGAAAATAAATTGTATAGATCGCCAATAAAATGATCTTTGTAAATTATTTGCTCATAGGAATTCCGAAGTCCTGTCATCCAGCAGCCTGGGCCGTCACCGGCGTCCCTTTGCTGAGTGATGGAGATCGCGATCTCTTAGCATTTGGCGATGCATGGCCGTTGCGCCGTACCTCTGCTTAACAGCAGAGCTCCTTTCATTGCGACATGTTGCATATTTCAATGGAAGATAGCCCCTGCGGCGAGTATCAATACTAATGTTTGAACTAATAATCTGTACTGGATGTCTCGATCCTTGAGAGTGAACGCGAGATGGACCGCGTGAGGCCAAAGTTTGTCTGTTTTGATAATCGCCGCTCGTTGGCTTGTTCGAATACGGGCCGGTCATCCATGCCTGTACGCAGATAATGCCTTACACACAGGGAGGAATTTGCTGCTGTGGCTGCGTGCTCTTCGAGAAAAGAGGTGATGTCGTTGTAATAGGCATCCTTGCGGTGGGGGAGAAACGAGTGGCCCCTGGGCTTCAGCAGTATCTTCACCTGCTAGCTACAATTTATGATGGGTGGACTTTTCGGGTATTGAAACAGGATGACAACAAAGCGGTTTTCAGCTGTACCCATGATCTAGCCCCACAGGGCAGGCAAGGCAAAGCGAGGAGGATACTTGCTGAGCTCCATAGATAGAAATGGTTAGGCTACATGCATTACTAGTATCCAAGCAAATCAATTACCTTCTAGTTCTTTGCCTGAGATTTTCCCCAATTTCATTTTTCTCTCTGGACCAATGCGGTGCATACTCCAAACCCCTGGAGCGGCAAAGCTCGCACCTCTGGCACCCACCCGCCTGGGTATGAAATTTCCTTTCATCATCTCCTGCTGTTGCAGTTCAGCAATTGGGAACTTGAAACTGGGCCAATCAACACCGCAGCATTGAGGGCAGCATGCATAACGATGACGCACTTGTAGTCACCCAAAATATGGTTAGCGCCCTCTCGTATATATTAGTTGTCGGCTAGGAAGGCAAACAGAAAGAGATTGTCCTGCATTCTTAGTTTTTGCCCCGTGGGCGGTCTTTTCCCGGATACCTCAGAGCCTCTCGCCACAGCTCCCACCGTTTCAGCAAGAAGCCAGGTGCTTACAACCGCGCGAATCAGCGATGCAGTACAGGCCTCAGGATGCCTCTCTACGAGCCTTGCAGCCAAATCACGCATCCTTAGTCCCAAACCACCTGAGACGGGGGCCTAGTAAACCCTAAACCCCGAATGCTTATGGAAGTTCCCTATACCTGTGGCAGTTTGCTGTAAAAGGGAATGCTTTATCAACCCAGAGGCTGGCTTGATTTGTTTAGAAGGGGTTCGCATACCGTATTCCCCAACCCTCCAGATAAAGGTTGACACCCACAAGTTATCGCACGCTCGATACATATTGGCCCCAGTCCGAAGACGATGAAGAACCTTCGCAACCCATCATCACTGGAGGGGTTTGAAAAATTGGTCGAGAAAGAGAGCCATGAGATAGATAAAACGATGAGGCTATCTGGGCTTACTTTGTTTCCAGGTAGGTCCATTATCCAAATCAACAGAAGCGAGACTAACATGTGTTCCAGAGCCGCTGTTCCAAGGCACGACCCACGGCGGTAAGGGCGGTACCGCCCGGCAAACGAAACTGCCAATACGCTTGGGATTCAAGGACTATAGCCTCACTGATGGATGGATATATAACACGCTGACATCTTGCCGCTCGTGCGACTTCTGTGCATTTGGATACGGATTCCAATTCGCCAATGTTTCTGGTTTTGTGGATCTGTGGTTGCGGAACCACAGCAATCTTGACGTTATCCCCACCCTCTTCAATATGTTCAACGTCCTCGACCAGGAAGAACATGATATTATGTGGAGGATTGTCCAGTGTGTTTGTCGATTTCTTGAGCGCACCAGAATGAGTTGCGCGCTTGAGGCTGCGCTTCAGCTGGCGATATTGACAGGCGCCTTATCCCAAATCCCTCTGATTCGTGATGTAGATCAGGAATGCTGCCACGTTACCCGTTCAGTGCACGAGGCGATTTTTCGACGCATACAGAAGCTGGAGGTCACTGTCTTCGGGGAAGCCGACAGCATTCTTCAGTTTGAGATGTGGAAGGAGCAGGGGATCAGTGGAACTTGCTTTCTGCTTCTTCTGGTCATCTCGATCAATGCAGCTTACGACTCGCTCGATGCGCATCGCAGGGAAACCGATGGAGTCCATATGGCCAGGACTACTCGCAGGGTTTTTGGTGCCTTTGATTCTGTGCTCTCCGATGAAGGAATATTCGGCCAACTGGGAACAAGACAGATGGAAAAGCATGAGCTGGACCTTGTTGATGAACTGTTCAAGCTGAGAGAACCTGCTGTGAAATTGGATGGGAATAATTTTCTTTCTTTGAATTTGGCACAACTTTTTAAGATTATATTTCCCCAAAAGAGAACTCCCTTGCCGTCCAAGATGCTCACTGTTGCACGGCGTATATTTTGTTGTTGAGTTGACGAGTGAAAGCAATGTGAGGGCAGGCTGCTTATTGATTGAGTTAGTAGATTCTACTATCTCATCTTCCTATTCCACAGCAAGTGCTAGTTACATCGTCGCATCAGCCAGGATCACAGGTCGCTCCCCCAATATTTGAAACACCGACCAGAAATTGCATTTTTTCAAACTGGTGGTGTACTGAAGGGACGGGAGTTGTCATTAAAAAAATGTTCTGTGAAGGTTAACAGGAAGGCTAATGCTAGAAGTCGTTAAAACAATCATGTGAGGTAGAGAATATTAGCAGATCAACCAGACTCAACCCCTCGGAGACTGAATGTACAAACATGATGGTAAGTACCGTAATATGTGACACTAGACCACTGCGCGCCCCTCCTTCATTTGGTACACGGGCAGAACGGGAAGTGTGGAGGGCGTAGCGCAGTCATGGGAATCGCCCCCGGTCGTATGCACCGTTTCTCCGAGTAGGCTCAATATGTCCTCATCTAATCCCTGAACCCGTCCCTAGCTCATCAGCCAACAAATCCCGTAAACGGTGCTGTCCTTCGCGATCGCTCCCAGTCAGTAGGGACATTAGCGTAGGCCAGGGAGGATGAAGGCATATAAAACCAGCCCTTCTCCCACCTCTGCATCTTCCCGTTGCTCCTCGCAAAGGTCATATCAGCACATCATCCGACGCCACACCTCGTAAGATCGAGGAACTCGGCCCCAGAAACTGGCTCAGCGGACCGCAGAGGTGGCAGCGGTATGGCTTCTGTCCCAGGTGCGCCAAAAACTCCCATCATTCTACCTATAGCCGTTGGCAACTGACATCTGGACGCAGAGAAGAACAATCGTATTGACCAGGGAACGAACATGGCCGAGAAGGTCCAGCACCTTGGAGATCAGCAGCAGCAGAGCTCTTCTGAGTTCCAGGAAAGCGTCACGCTGGACTCCACTAGCTCAACAAGACCGACGTCGCCGGTGCCGGCGACACAGCTTTGGGAAGCAGCGGCTCACGGTTCTGTACGTTGTGAGGAAACCGCCACTGGACAAGCCATCCACATCACTCTCTCTAGCTATCCACTCAGTCTCCAACCTTCGAAAGTGGTACCAGATTGGGCCCGATCCATCCATACAGCTCTGGCAGAGAACCAGTCGGCGACGCCTTTTCAGCAGATGTATAGGCCTCTTAGTCAGGAAGACAAGAGATATATCCGGAAGAGGCTGGAAGACTATACAGATGAAGCGAGACGGCATATTCATAAATTAGATGGTTTTGACTGTGCAGTTATCCTCGCGGACGCTAGAACACTATTCTCGAATATGGTGCTTCTGGAGTCGACAATCAAATCCCAACGGGTGAGGTTGCACCCTAAACTTACACCGAAGTGCGTTAACCAACACATAATGATACTAGACCGAAACGCCGTCCAAGAAGAGAACCATGCGATCGGCTGGCCCTGCAGGCCAGGAGAATTGTGGAAAGCGGCAGCGACGTCTGTGAAGTACGCACCGACCAGAGATGGATCACTTAAAGGGAGGTGCAGAGAGTCAGCAAGCTGATGTGGTTCCGAGGCCAAGCTTGATGTGATGTGATTACGTCAGCTACGCCGCCCCAGCCCGCCTCGAAGGTTGCGTGACCTCAACATGCGTCATGTTTTGGTTGTTTAATGTTATCGTTTCTGAATCTATCTAAATGCTGTTTTATATTTGTGTGTTAGGCCATGAACTTCTGAAAAGTATAAACTATAGACATCACTATTTGTGTCACTCAGGGCATGAATCAAATTTTATGTAAACCTGCAACTTTCTGATAGTTATTTGTTGTTCTCGAGGCATTTACAAATTAAATGTTTACCTGGGGCATTTCTTTCCGTGCTTCAACGTCCGGAGGGATTTATGTATTCCCCAGGGTTATTTGTCTTCTTACGGCACTCTTCTTCTGCTGAATGTGTTCGATTGGCCACTACTTTGGTGTAGGTCTCAGGGACATATGATTTCTCAGGGATTGAGCTACAACAAGCTCAGAAATCAGCGTTCTTGCGGCATGGCAGAATTTCAAGGCATCTTCAGTTCTCAGAATGCCCCTTAAGCTTGAGGGAGACCACACTTTAAATCAGATGTCATGATTTTTGAGGGACTCTACAATCTCAAGGCATTTTTAGTCTCAAAATACTGTTTGAACTCGAGAGAAATCACATCCTCAGAACACTCTTCAATCCTGAGGAGAACCACTCTTTAAATCTATAATGTCATGATTCTGGAGACTACTTGAGGCCCAATACTGAGCATTAGGCCTCAAGCTACCTGCAGAATCATGACATTATAGATTAAAGCGTGGTTCTCCTTAGGGTTGAGAAGTGTCCCAGAAATAAGACCTCTCTTAGGGTAAAAACCATTTCAGGAATCACAAGATGACATTCTGAGAAAAAGTGTGGTCTTCCTCACTAAAAAGCATTTCAGGGATCAAAAATGCGTTAGAACTATAAAATGAGCAAGAATTGGTGGCATTCTGAGAAGAAGTGTGGTCTTCCTCAAGCTTGGACTTTGCCAGAAGGCAAAAGTATTTTTAAGGAATTTTAATTGGCGCACTTTTGAGTAGCTTTCACTTCATTGTCCTCAGGCGAGGGGAAATTCGCATGGCAGTCCGTAGACTTCTTTTCACAAAATCACTCTTTTTTCAATCCGCAAGGCGAACCGAGAAAGCGCCATTGGGTGACGAAAATAGCTTCTCCTGCTTTCGTGGTACGGAACAAGGGGCAGCCTCGAATAGCGGTAGATTTAGAAAGGTCAAGTTCCGCTTCCTCTCCACGTGCAGAGTGATATAAGAGATAAATGATTAGCCATATCGATAAGGCCCATATTTTGGGGGGTGGCTTCATTTCTGGAACTTTCAAACTATGTTTTCTAGATTGTTGAATTTCTAAATTACATTTATTTGTGGTAGTTTATATATTTAATTTCTTGCTAGACTCTTTCTAATAATAAAACTCTTCTATAAGGAGTGAAAGTGTAAGTAAATTCGTTCTAAAACTGGGAGTATATGGGCATGTGTCGTAAGGCCTTCAAGAATGGGCATATTTTCTTTCAGGACTGTGAAACAAAAAGCTGCAGGCCGTCATCTAACCTGTTGTCGATAGTTATCAGGTGTCTTGTAAATCGGGAGGGGGTAATGATACGCCTGTTGTAGGTCAGTCAAAGCACTTAAACTGGATTCGGGGATTCGTACAGTTTGCTCCACTGATGGTGGCGGATTTCCATTTGTGTACAGGGTGAGGTATCGATTGTTCACGTAGATAATGACATAGACATCAGCGCTGCATTTATCACTATACTCCACACTCTTTCTGAAAAGAGTCTCTCTCCGTCCGCGCTTCTTTTTAGATGACGCTTGATAATCTTTACATGTCTTGCGAACTGTACGAGGATAGTGCTTCTCCTGCTCATCGTCAGTTGTGAATGGAGCATCCGGACTATAATTAGCGCTCATACTATCTGCTCTTCCGAAGGTGGCCAGGTACCACTTGTATCGGTGTTCAAGATAAAATATTGACCGTGAATGTCGATTAGGATGTAACCTTGTGCCTCATTCCTATCAATATATTCAACAACTTTGTGGAAGAGACATCGTCTCCGTCGACATCTTCTCTGAACATTGGCCTGGTGTGGCGGTAATCGTTTTCGTCTTTGATGTGCTATAGAATTTGGCGAAGAGGGGAGTTCAACCGGGTTCTGGAGCAGATGCGGTTGATTGTTTTCAAGTGTCAGCTGCGGCCATTCCATATTGACTATAGAGAGAGAGCGGAAGATCAGGAGAATGCAGGTATGCAGAGATATGCATCTAAACTGGAGGGTATCAGCGAGAATGCTCTGCTCGCCCGCAAGCGAAGCACATGGTATTTATAGGACTTGAGAGGGAGCAGAAAAAGAGCAGACAGGTGCTTAAAATGGAGTGCACAAAACACAACGACTGCAAGCCCAAAAGTAGTTCCCCTCTCAGGCCTAGGAGCAGGATACAGCCACGGCCACGTTCCTTGAAACCGTGGCCCATGGTGCGTACTATACCCACTTTCCCTCATCAAACCGTCTGCCACCGTATCAAATATTTTCTTCCCCCATATAATCCCAGAGCACCATAGGCGTGGAATAAGGAAACTGTGCGCAAAGAGGATGGCTGTATGCGACAGTTCGACATCAACCCAAGCGTGATGGCTTGGTAGTCACTTTAGTTGCCTGTAGCGGGCAATCGGTGGGTCCACAGCGGCTATTTCGGGCAACCCAGGGTGGTTTCATTTCTGGAACTCTGAACTTTTCGCCTTTGGGACTTCTGAATTTCTTCATTTCTTCATTTCTACATTTTTAGTCTTTTACATTCTTACATTCTTTACTAGTCACCCTTTTAGCAGTCGCTCCTTTTTCCCGTCAATATTGTCTTCATGATGTTTTTCATATTTCCGTAGCTGCATATTGTTAGAGAACCTTTCAGATGCTTCCATGCCAGAGGTAGCTAATTCAAGACACAGCTCCTTTTTCTTTTAGTAGCATAACATGGTAAATAGAGGTTAATGGCACAGGTAATTAATACAAAATTGGCCCTGTCTGAATCGGTCTCAATATGCATCCAGAGTGGATCAAAGAATTTCCTAGAGTCTACTGTACAGTACTGTAAAATTCCTCGTACCTTTTGAATGACCAGGATGACCGCATGTAAGAATAAAATGACCCTATGCTTTTGCGTTGTGTAGGGTGACCAGGCCACGCTTTCGATCGCGGGGCCAGAAAGCGGGATGCTCGTTGGAAATATCCAAGGAGGCCCTGCGCCAAGAGGGCGAATGCCAAAGTTTCATCGTAGGGCTTTCGGGCTGCGGTTTATAATTTTTCCTTTGTGTTGGGGACCTCACACAGCGCCAGCATCCTTCGCTAGACAATCGTGCGCAAGAAGGGCGACTGGTGGAGCGTGATCGACAGCTTCACTGCAAGATTTACCCCAGGCTTTCCTAGAGCTGTTTCTCACGCCGTAGCGCTGTAATCGGGGTCTCCAGCCGCTACTTCGGGCACTCTGTTGGGTACCTTTGAACTTGAAATATTTTTTGGCTTCTTGGATTTTTGAATTTCTTTCCTTCTACATTTTTTATCATACAGGTGAATGGAATAATCATCATCGTTCATTTTTGATCTTTTACATTGTCAGCGCCATACTATTTCTGAAGACGGTCTCTGTCCGTCCATGTTTCTTTTCAGTTGATGTTTTGTCGAGACCATGGTTTTTTTCCGTGGTAGAATGAAGTCAATCGAAATAAGTCATCAGGAAGCTGATGTAAGGCTCCTGGCGTCTCGTGTCGATTTCCTAAGCGCAGTCGCGGGCACTGCTATTAGATATTTAAAACACACTTCCCATCCCAAGCACCTCTTCTGCTATTAGATATTT
>LGRN01000581.1:0-14527 GCA_001883825.1 Emergomyces pasteurianus Ep9510 | reverse complement strand
TGCTGGTGGGAAAATAGGAAAAAAATTTTGAATACGGCATGAAGTCATAACGAAATCGTGAGCTCATTTGAGGGCATTAATGGCGGGATTTAAACAGAGATAAGTGCTAATATCTGCCTGAAAAAAAAAAAAAAAAAAAAAAAAAAAAAAAAAAAAAAAAAAAAAAAAGAGAAAGAAAGAAAAAAAAGGAGAGAGACCGCGTGAAGCAAACAGATCAACTAGCATTTTTCAAAACAATTTTTGCAGGAGTACTAAAGACAAGTCGGAAACTGAAAATACAAACAGCCACCCATCAATATACAAAGGAAAAAAGAAAGAAGAAAATGCACAAAATCATCGTAAATTTCATTATTCATTTATTCATTCACTTTCTGCTTGCCCCTTTTTTCGTCCTTTTTTGTTTTGTTTTTTTTTTTTTTTAAAAAAAAAAATATCAGCACCAGTCAGGTACCCCTAGTTTGTCACCCGCTTGCGTAAGCATGTTCCCGTGTCACAGCTAATGGTTATAGCCATATTCGAGCAGTCGACGACCGTGCGAGTCGAAACGATCAGGGAGTTCAATGGTCGAATCAGATGCCACTTCGACGGCCTCAGTGAGATCTCTGGCAGGACGCTGTGGAGGCAGGTGGGGGATCCGGTAATGGCTGCGAATACGAGAAGAACTGGGTCCATCGATGGTGGAGTCGCTGTCATCTGTCTCGTAGCCTCGCATTGTATCGCCGGAGGGTGTTCTTGCACGCCTGTGCCAAGATGGAGGTCTGTCGTACCTTGGTCGAAGATCAAATTGGACAGATTTGATAGGTGCTGGTGCGGGTTGGCTGGATGATCTGGTTCTGGATTTCTTACGAGAAGGAGGTCGAGGGTCTGACGTCCATGTTGATATTGATGTTGATGAGGGCGAAACAGTGGAGAAAGCAGCTGGGCGCCTGAACGGTATTGAGGGCTGTGGAGTAAAAGTATAATTATGGGATTGATTATCATTGTTTTCTATATGGGTTGATGGGGGTAGTATTCGCAGTGGTGGTGTCGTTATACCTATAAAAATGGGGGGGGGGGAACACATCGTCAGCAAAACTGCTCTAGAAAAGGTTCGCAGGATCTCAACCCACCCTCTGATGAGGTGTGGCGCTGTTTATACGAGAGGGTAGGATTCAGCGTCGGTACAGCACTCACGTTCTCGTCGGCCCTAGAGGACCTGGGAGCATAGGGGTCCATTCCCGGAGGGGGAGGGGGAGGGTAAGGGTAGCTTGGCTGAGCCTGGGGTGGTGGTGCGCCAGGGGGGGGCGGGTAGTCTCCAGGGTTGTATGGTCCTGGCGGGACGTTTGGTGGAACAGGGGTTGTACCAGGTGGGGGTGGGAATTGGTTTCCCTGTCCATAGTAATTCAAATCATTTGGCGGGGGAGACGGTGCATACGGAGCGGGATCATAGCTATCGTCAAATGAGTCTTGGTAGTCATCATCATCGGCATATTCTATTTATAGTGACTGTTAGCCTTCCTCTATATTTTTTGCTTATGTTTGTATGGAGCGCCATTTTTACAGACAAGAAAGAGTAGTAAATCTGTTCGCAAATGTAACCGAAATTCATAAAAGCAACAACTAGATAATAATATCATAATAGAAGTATTCTATGGTATCAAAGTTAAAAAATGTCACGTACTTCTGCGATCCTTCTCGGCTCTCTTCCTCTCCTGCCTTTGCGTATATTCCCTGGCAGCAAGGCCGGCACCAGCAGCAGCAAGCCCAGCAGTGGCAAAATCCCTAGTACGGCTCTTGCTACGACCCTTATGACTGCGGTGATGTCTACGGCCACTCTCTCGGTCAGAAAGAGAGGAACCACTCCCTGACGCATCGTCACGGTAATGATGGTGGCCTCGGTTGCGGCTGCGGCTGCGGCTAGCCCTGCGACTACTTCTCCGGGGAGATGCTTCAATTGCGCGAGGTGAAGATTGTCGGCTGGGAGGTCGTCCATAATAGTTATCCGTTGGAATACTTCCGTACACAGGATCATCGCCGTACTCGATGAGCTGTGGAGCTGACCTGGAAGGATTTGCGTAGGCTGATGATCGACCGGTGCTTCTCGACCTGGCCCTCCGTTGGTGCTTTTTGTCTTGTCGCTCGGCGGATTCGCTCTCTTTCTTTTCCTTGTGTTTTTCATAAAGGTTGGCTATCGCTGCACTACCGAGACCAGCAGCTGCAATCGGGATACCTTGCCTAATCCTGCTGGGGGACTTCTCCCCCTTTCGGGATCGTGACTTGCTCCTCGCTCGCTCGATCAACCCTGCAACTGCTGCACCGGCAAGCCCAGCTTCCGCCATTCGTTTGTTGCGATGCGAAGAAGCAGCATCGTTAGAACTGGATCTAGATCCCCGACGGTGACGGGAGCGGCTTCGTCTGTCGCGCGAGCTATTTGATTTTTCTGCATTCTTCTGAGACTTTTTGCGAGCCAGTGCAACTACTCCTGCAATAGCGGCTGCGCCTAACCCGAGGCCTGCCAAAGTTTTGGCGCGCGAATCCGAGGATGAGCGGCTCCGGTGTCGGCGGTGTCGGTGACGGCGTTCCCGACTTCGATCCCGACCACGATCGAGAGATTCGGTATGTCTGCGGCCTTTGCTGCGATGGCGACTTCTAGCTCGTTGGAGAACATCAGCGGTTACCGCGCCTAGGGCTCCTGCACCAACGTCTCTGCCGATACGGCCAAGGCCACTAGATTCTTCCCCATTCTTTTTGGATTTTCGTCGCATTAGTTCGGCAGCACCGACTCCGACAAGGGCACCTTCGGCAAGGTGGCGTTTGTAGTGATGAGGGCTCTCATCGCGGTGCTGTTTATCCCTATGGGAATAAATGGTGTCATCTTCACTATTATAGTCACGGCCATGACGACTCCGGGTCCTTCGAGAGCCCGAACTACGTGGGCTGTCGCCGTAGTAATAGCGCTCGTCGTACTCATCACGGTGATGGCGACCGTTGTCGTATTCTCTGGTACTCCGGGAATAATAATAGTCGTCGTCTCGGGGGGCACTCCGCATCGCCCAACTTTCATCAGCCTCGGACCGACTCACGATCTGGTAATCTGAGTCATCGCGGGATGCCGAATATGAGGAGGGGCGGTAGACCTCTTTCACAATTATTGGTTTGGGTTCTTGATTGATAAAAATATTGTGCGCATGGTAATGATGCTCTTGAAGAAGGGATTGTTCGGTGGAGGGTTGGGAGTGGCTAGGTATTCGACTAGGGTTGGTAGACTCACGATCGTAATCTCTCTCCCTACGATACTCGTAGTCGTACCGACTATCTCGGTCATGGGGACGCCGGATAACAAGCTCGCGCTCACCCATCGGGGGCTCGTCTCGACGGTACATAGAATCTCGTTCGGACGGAATGACGTAACGTCTGACCGAATAAGATCTTGGTTCGGACTGGCGAGATACCACGTCCCAGTCACTGTCTCTGTAGGAGTAAGTCATGAGGATGAAGGCTTTGAAGAATATACAGTGCAAATCAAGCAGAACGACACCAATTCCATCAACAGCGGGTATTTAGGCTAAGGAGTTCCTTTTTGAATGGTGTGGGAGCAGTGGCGTAGTTCAAGATTAAACAAAGAAATGGGTCTTTCAACGGGATGACCTGGACAAATAGCCCCGAAAAATGATATATAAAATATAGAAACGAGGTAAAAGAGATAAAGGTGGGGAATGTTCTTGAGGTGAAAACAATGGAGGATGAAATGAGGGAGGGAGGGGATTTGGACAAGTTTATGAATCGAGGACGATCAGGCTGAGAAAAATACAGAGACTAACCAGCTAACGGTTAGGCACAGCAGCCAAGAGGAGAGGGGCAGAAGGTAGTATCATTTGCACGCCTAATCAGGCGTTACTCATGATACGATGCACAAAAACCACAAGTTTGATTTGGAAAAAAAAAAAAAAAGGGCCAAACAACAAGATATGGGAACAGGCTGGAATGATATAGTAATTATTTATTCCTTGCCATCTTCAACTGGGAATTAATTATCCAGCTGTTCTGGGCATCATCCGTAGGGTAATAATACATAGGAAAACAGGCGCAAGATGATCTCACGGGCGCAAAAGGGAAAATATGATTGGGAATAGAACTGCATTTCAAATGCGAAATGGGGAAAAAAAAAGTTAAGTTGCGGCTCACCAGTCACTGGAAACAATCAACTGTGTCGATGCCCAACGGGGAGACAGTGGTGTGCTGAGGTTTTCAAGAGAATGCGGGCGCGGGCGAAAACTAAGATCAGTAAAGTGCTGCTCACTCGATAAATATATTGACAGGATGAGAATTGCGGGGATCAGAGTGAAGTAAAAGAGACCAGAAAGGAAGAACCAGGTAGGAAAACCGGCCGTTATATACGGCAGTCAGGTCCCGCGGAATGGGGCTGATAAAATTTGTTAATAATGCCCTGAGTCTATGCAAAGGACAAACGCAGGGGTCCATCCGGTGACGTCGTCGTTGTCTAGTCAAGCTGATAAATTGAAGTCGGCTCTGGGTCGTACCCTCAGCGAACTTTCTTCTTCTTTTAAGGTGTTCTAAAGTTTGGGTATCCGGGTGTCTCCAGGCATTGCTTTGCAATACCCAGAAAATCGATATCTGTATATGCTTGTAACTGTACGGAGTAGTCTTCATTTCATTGTTGGGCTCGAAGATCGGCTCCTCATCCGCTTGGATGGAGACGACAGCATTGGATAGACGGCCCCGAGATCCGCCCGGCCCTGGCAGTGCCGTTGGGGAGAACAAGCCAAGCCAACACAGGGCTCACGGGTTCAAGATTATTATCGACTTTAACGCCCTAAACTGTTCGCAAAGTGGCCGCAGCCACTCAGAGGGCGGGGCAAGCTCGAGACTCCCATCGGTTGGCTGCGGATACAGCCGTTAGTTGTTCGTTGAAGATTTGCAGCCATCAATCATTGCCCATTGATCAGTGGCAACCGGAGTTGATGAATCAGTGACTCAATATCTCCAAGAGCACGTTGCCACCCGTGAGAAACTGTTTGGGGCCATGGGGAATTCTCAGCGATGACTGGCGCCGATTACGCGGATGTTGTATCTCCAACTTCACCGACCACAAAGCGAGGCTATCCCAACACCCCCGGATTTCAAGAACGACGGGTGGATTTCTTTCATATCACACTGCATCTGCCGTTTATTTGCTGTAGTGGTACTTTTTAAAACCGGGCCTCTTTTGAGCCTCTTCCCTGTAGGGAGATTTGTGTACTCCGTAGGTAGCATAGTGAAATAGAGGTGCCTCTCCGAAATGTACCCCAATGCATAGACCAGTTCACGCCAATCATGTAGGTCCATACTCCATAGTATGGAGTATGATCTTCCAGAATCCCTCTAGAGCAACGCCTAACAGGATTTCCCCCAGATTATGCAGCCAGTTAGAAGCTTCGAGCTCGCTGCGTTTTCAGCCTTGCGCCCGGCACAGCCTGATTTCCATTTCATGGCATATCACGTCAGAGAGGAAACAACTTCTGCCCTGTCAAATATGTCCGCTCCTTTTTAAAACTTATCACGTCGAGCAAGAAAACGCCCCAGATTTGCCTCGACCATATTTTGGAGTTCGTGGAGCCTGGTCAGACATGCAGAGGCGCGGGTTTAGTTAGTTATCGTACATGCTATTTTCTTTTTTTTTTAATGAGAGCTTCGTGGCTTTTCATTTTTGTTCCAGGCAACAGAAAAAATAAAATAAACAGTGATGACGTTGGAATAGGCTTTTATTCAACCATTTTATTTGAGAAACCACAAGGTTTCCAGCAAACGTTTCAATTTTTATTTTTTTGTTCGAAAGCGCCTTTTAGGGTACAAGTAGTTGGAACTGTGTCACAGTAAAGTTATGCTAACATCTGCAGCCCATGGATCTTAATAGCCCGGGATGGTTTGACCTGAGCCCTGTACTCTGTACAGCCTCGTTTGTTTATCTTTTCAACATTTTGTTCCACACGGACATTAGAATCATTTGATGATGGGCGTGAGGAATATACCATACATATATCTGGGTGATCCCTCCCATGTCTACAATCCGCCCCTTCGTTTCTTTACGGTAGGTGTGCTTTGTGACTGCGCCCAGCAGTTTATTTATTCATTAATATTGTTGTTTCCCCTCCAGAACTGCTACGGCCTTATCCAAATCAGCCAAAACTATCAAACATTTGCCATGGCCTTCCTCCGCATCCGAATGAATTTTTTCCATCGTTGAACCGATTACGAGGCGAAATCCGCCGTTCCCCGCCCTGCCGTGTGCGCTGTGTTGACACACTGCGGCTTTAAATCTGGGATATGGCTTTCCCCCGCACTTCCTAACTATGTGTGTTGTTGTGCAATGGCGGTTTTTGCTGAGCAAGGCTGCCGTTGGTGTCATCCTGTCTGATGCTATCAAGTTGTGAGGCGGACATAATCACAGTAAACGAGAAGAGCTATGCAGCCCCATTGTCAATTGTTTGGTAATGAAGGGTCATCTGATATCAATCTGATTGAGAAAGAGGAGATAAATTGATATATCGTTTTACTGAGAAACTAAAAAGGAAAGGAATAGAAAAACAACTGAAAAAAAAAAGAAAGAAAAAAAGAAAAGAGAGAGAGAGAGAGAATGATAAAGCAAGAAGGCCTGCTGAGCCTAAAACATTATATTTGGTCGGATTCTCATGCTTTGGAATTCAATGTAAATACTAACAAGTATCAAGGCCTCAGCCGCCAAAACAGATTGACTTGTAGACCAAAACACCCTTTCTACTCGTTCAATGTTTTCAGTACTCCATATATCTTGAGCAATTCTTGGTAGAAAAATTTCTCAGTCATCTGGCCTGATGGAACCTAAACTCCTTGCGGTTCTCCAGTGCAATATCTGTACTGTACTGTACAAGCGAATTGGGCCCTTTTCCTTTCAAATTAACATGGGAGCACACTTAGAACCATGGGTAAAGAGTTAAACAAGTATTCAACTCTACCGAACCAACATTAGCTGCCATTGTCCATGAAAGAAGCCACGTAAATTTCTCCAAACGCCGCTTTCTTGGGGTCTCTGCGTGGCCCAAGATAAAATCATCGATTTTTTTTCGCCTGCAATAAATAACCAACATGTCTTGCTCAGTTTTCTTTCTAAGAAGAAGAAAAGCTCACACTGGTACCCTCAATCGGATATGCATGAGGGGGGGGTTTTATTTGACAAACGAATAGAGGGTACTCTATATAGGAAAATTAAATAAACAAAAAATAAAAAATAAAAATATCCTCCCGTCATCTCGTAGCTAGAGGGTAAGGAACCCATCGAAGCACACTATTTAACAGGGTGGTAGTTTGCAGTCAATTCAAATGCATATATATTTTGGAGCACTGAAGCTTTGGTCAGTATCGTATCGCCCTCAAAACTTGAGCTTGCTTAGCTGTGCAAACGTTCTCTTTCGGGATATGAGAATTGAGGTCACACATAATCTTCCTGATCGCTTTTCTTGAGATATGGAATCAAAGATAAGAAGCCGTGATTTGCGCAATTCAAGCAGACAGGATACATTTTGAGGGATATGTTATAGCTGAGATTTAATGGTGAAAGTGACTGTAATCCACGCGCCGTATGTGGCTCGGTATCTGGCATTTGAATCAACCCATTTGTTTAGCTAACACAGAAGGACTGTCGATGATGTCACCTCTCTTTCGTCTTGATTACCTGATTCCACTGCTGCAATGTTGCGATTGTTCGGAGAATTTTTAAAATAAATGCGAAACAGTTGTAAATGAAGACCACTTGTCTGCAGGCTCAACCTTTCCCAACAGCCCTTGCAAGGTGTCCCAGCTTGCGTCCTGCAGGCCAAAACTGCAACTCAGCAGAGTATGCAACCCGGTCCGCCTGTCAGTTTGAAATTGTCGATTCAAATATCCCATGTCCGTGCTGTGCTCTGAACATCATATAATTTCAGGAGAAGCCTCGTTGCTGTAGAAAATCATAAAACTAGAACCAGCAATGACAAAAGTCGATTTCAACCTCTCCCTAAGGATTGCCCCAATCCCCGGTCCCCGCCCGGCCTATATGACGAGTTTCCCTTGTACTGTTCTTGTGCTCCAGGCTAGTTTGCGGGGTTGGTATGGTCTAGGCGCGGAACATTCAGCAGAGTTGGTTCTGGATGCGAGAGTTGTGAAAAGTTGGCAGCATCCTAGTATTGGAAAAATAGTTAAATAAATAAATAAATAAAAATACTTTGTAGGACCGAAGAAAACGGCAGAAGGCACCAAAACGGCAAAGACTTCAAGTTCTCCGAGCTGTTTTGTATATATAGGTGGGTCAAGCACACTCTTCCCCAACCATGGGCGTTTTTCATGGAGGTTAAGTCGCCAGTTCGCGGATATAGAGCGCAGGAGGGAACGTCAGGCTCTTGTAGTCGTCCATCGACATCGCCCTATCCATAATTGGAGCCTGGTTACGGAGTACTTTTTGGTATGCTGTGCCTAAGACGGGGGATAGATCGCTAGTGTCAAGAATTCTCGACTTTTATATGCTGGCTGTTTCTAGGGAGAGTACTCCGTATGAAGTTATGGAGTTATGATATATAGTAACCTTGACATATGTAGTAAACAATGGCGACGTTCGTTTCTGCATCAACTTTTGGGAGGAGGTGTAAAATACGATACAGGAGCCTGGGTTGTCACGAAACAACCAGTTCGGTAACTGAACTGTCTGACGGTTGTCTCTGCCGTGACTTCGTTTCTCGTGGATATTATGTTGAGTGTTCACTGGAGGGTACCTATATTTGGTGAGGAGTTTGTGTCAGATGCTGGGTATCTCACTGGTATCCCCAATGTATCCCTAAGTATCCGCCAAGTATCCCCAAGGTATTCCCAACGGATCGGCCTGGGGCAGGTTGGTCTGGAACAAGCGATTGAATACGCGTCATGTATTGTCACGCCACTCTGAGGGCTGCAGTTAATTACATGCCTGTACGGCGTCCGTACGGTCACACATTGCCCAATGCGGCATCACCAAACCTAACTCATACTCCATATATCTAACAAACTTCCTAAGCTTCCATCATCATGATCCCGTCATCATCTTGACATCCATCTCATTCTCGACGGGTTTCGGTACCCAGCATCATCGCCAACCTCGTTTCTTGCTCTCTTCGTTTGCTCTTTGTTGGACCTCCTCCCCCGCCGGCCCCACCTCCATCTGCTTGATATATTGCTTCCCCTCTGCGCTCCAATCCAATCCTTGCTCGCTCTAACGCGGCGCGCCGTTGGCTCTGTTCTTGGAACCCCAGCACTCCCACACAACGGTCCAGTCCTTCAGCCAAGTGCTCTACAGACCTGCTTAGCTTCTCGATTCGGCCCCTGTACTTCTCCGCCCACCAGATTTCTGGCATTACTCAGCGCTCTCGCCCCTTTGACAGACAGGCTACTTGTCGCTGGCAGCCTGGCACTGGCTACCCGTCTTGCATAGTTTTACGGAGTCCCTTGTCTAATCCTTCTGCTCTTGATGTGACCCCCGCCCATTTTCGTGTTCGTTCAGCTTTTTGGGCGCTTTTCGAACGTGGGCCGCCCCCATTGGTCTCGACCCACCAAAGTCTGTGCAACAGTTGTCAAGTTTGGTGATTTTCTCACCTATTTGACGCCATAGGGCTTGAATGTAGCCACGACGCTTAGGAAAAACGGAAAAACGGAGCCAAAACGGGAGTGCCGATAAGAAACCGGAAAAATTACCCAAGCAGAACAAATAACTACTAGACAGAGTCGTCTAAAAACCGCTCCGGAACACCAGGAACGTGGTGCATTTCGCGGACGCCAGAGGAGAAAAGGGGAAATCAAGAAGAAGCAAAAAGAGAGAATTGAACGAAAAAAACTAATTGATCGACATTAAACATTTTATCCCCGACACGTCGCCTCCAACTTGTTTTTAAACTTCTGGAATAATATTTGCGGCAAATCCATTACAACAATAATAAACTAGCAAAAGTTTCACCTTTCGCCTGTTTTGGACCCCTGTTCCTTTTCGCCCAACATTGGCATTCTCCAGCTGGAATATCTCAATTGTAATCTTTTGTTGTGCAGCCTTACAACAATAAGAACAGCAACCACTGACGACAAACATCTGACACTTCTATCCCACCGCCTCAAATGTACATGTACTTCTAATACGACATTTATTTCCGAACACAGCATGAAACCACCTTCCATCTGTTAGCTTGCTTTTTTTTTCGAGCTGTGTTACCTCTGCAGGGAGACATCCAAACAAATCTGCGGGCTGGTCCCTGCAGACTTCGCCCTATTCGTGTTCTTGCGAAACCGCAGAAAACCTGCTTCCTGACTTCGTCATTCCCGCCATGGCTTCATCGAATAACCCGCCTCTCTCCAATAATTCACCAGCCGATGACAAGACGGTGCTAACCCACAGTGGGGGCACATCGACCAACCGAACAAGTTCTGGACCTGGTGCGCAAGGTACTCCTCAACCTGATGGCCGTGTCTCACCAGCTCTGCTTCAGACTCCATTTGTGGGCATGCCTTATCATAACAGATATTCCTCCGCTGGACGATCAGCCCCAGCGTCGTCAACGAACTCAGTCGCTTCATCACGCGAAACCTCTCCCATCCGTCCTCTTCGATCAATAAACTCTGCAGCAGCATCGAGATCAGTCTCTCGGTCACGCAAAAATAGCCAGGAGCTGAGCCCGAATCGTGCCCCTACACCCTCTGCCGTCGCTCTCCGACGGAATTTTTCCAATGTAAACAAGCCGCATTTACCACCACCCTCGACCGAACCGCCTGCAGACTTACAAAGTCCCAGGAAGCCCAATAATATGCCTTTAAAACCTAGCGACTCATCACCACAATGGCCCATCTCTCAAAGACTCAAATCTCCACCTCCGCCGGTTCTGTCGTCGCGCAACAATCTCCCTCACACCTCAAAGCGATTAGACCATGATATTACCATGGCAAACATGTCCAGCAAAAGGAATCCTCCACCACCGGTCGATGTCACGCAGAGTGCAAGTGCGCCGGACGAGGAAGCTGATGATAAACACAATCGCCAAAATGCACGGGCGGCTTTGAATAGAGGTGCTAGCGGCACCGGATCGATTTTGGAAACAGTACAAGAAGCTGGCGCTCTGACAGAGTCACCAGGAATTATGCCCCGCGAAGAAAATGTCGATGAATGCGCTCCACTTGTTGCAAAAGCTGGGGTGGAAAGTGGAAGTGATAGCGGTGGGAACAAGAGCAAACCAAGGATATCGTCGGCCAACACTAGACCGGGGGATATTATTGCCAAGCGCTCTTTTACTTCTCTCAGCCCATCTCGAGGGAAGCTCGGTGATGGCTCTGCTAGGAATATGATTATCGAGGCAGAAACGGTTAGCTCTGTCCCCCAAGTATCTCTTGGTGGTGGTGCAGGCGAACGCGGGGGTTCTTCGAGAACGGATCTTGGAGGCAGTGTCAGGTTGAAAGCAAGCGACGAAACTATTCGACCAAAAAAGGAAAAGAAGAAACCAGTTCGCAAGACGACAGCACTCCCCGCCGGTACAGGTTTGTGACAACCCGTGTTCAGTTTACTATCATGACCTCTTCTTTTTCCTAACCGAAATTTTTGTCTACAGTTTCGTCTAAAGCAGATATATTTGAGGCCAAAGTTGCCAGCGCTGTCGATGAGGCGGACTCTTCAGATTCAGCGGAAACTTTCGTGTACGAGTCAAACCCCCCAGATTCTCATCCTACTCGGCAGTTCCGATATCATTCGAGGACGCCTAGTACTACGTCGATGACTAGCCAAGTCGACCAATACGGAGGCCGCTCACGATTAGGCCTCAGGGACCAAACCATTACTGGGAAGAGAAGCATGAAGTTTACGAATGCAGGGTATGGCACCTTGGATGCCGATGGAGATCAGTCAAGTGGCAGGGGAAGCGGAAGAACCAACGGGCATATCCACACCACACGACATTCCCATATCGGTCGACACGGGAGAAATGGTCATACATCGGTTGTCGATCAATCCCCATTTCTTGTTTCGCAAAGCCCAAAGTCATCCAGACATAACTTGAGCAACGGGAGTAAACAAGCCTACCGTGGTTCCCATAGCTATCGGATGACAGGTGGCCCGAAAAAGAATGGCGATACATATGGGTACGATTTCGATGGCGAAGGCGCCGATGATGAGCGAGCACCGCTTGTTGGATCTGTTCGTGTGACTCGCAGCCGGCACGGTCGCCGCCCCAATAGTGCAAGCCTTCGTCAGATGGAGTATATGGAGCAACGCCAAAGGAGCTGGTTTTCACGATACGGCTTCTGCATTATTCTCCTGACTTTTATATTCCTACTGATTGGAGGTGCGACTACCGCTGTTGTCGGGCTGATGAAACCGCTTACCGACGTATACGTCAAAAAGATCCAAAACGTCCTAGCCTCAGAGCAAGAGATCATGTTTGGCCTTGAGGTTCAAGCCATCAACCCCAACCTAATGTCGCTTACAATCAACGATATGGACGTCAATATATTTGCAAAGAGCAGATTCGTTGGCAGCGAGTCTCTCTGGCTTGGTTCTGTATCTCACCCAGATATAGTAGTGCCACGGACAAAGGATAGCAGAACGAGGGCCCGCTTGGCTAGCGCGGTAAAACAGACTACCACATCCTTAAGCGACACCACACACACCACCGGCGGCATTGACAGAGGAACAGATCCCATTTTCGAAGAGCCACCTGAGGACCCAGCCGGGGACCCACAGACTATGCTACTTGGGCGCATCTTTCATTTCGACTCTCCTCTTACCTTCGAATCTTCACCATGGAAGCACGAACCATCCATTTCAATTGGTGAAGTGAGACTCGCGAAGCCGGGAAATAAAACCGAAGAAGGAGGAACAGCTCGTTGGGAACGAGTCTTGCTGCATCCCTTTGAACTGATCGTGCGGGGTGTCGTTAAGTACCAACTGCCTTTGACGTCGCGCATGAGGTCTGCTTCGATCAATTCAAAAATAACTGTAGTCCCTAATGATGACAGTGGTGGCGGAGAAAACGGCGGCGGCGATGAAAACGACCACGACCATGGTAATAAAGGTGGAAATAAACCCCCAACGACACCGGGAAACAACAATAACACCACTATCACCGAAACAACTCAATCCTGATTATATTGTTGTTCTTGTCGTCACGCCATGTCATGCCATTATTCCGAGCGGTTTATTTACGTGCCTTTTTCTCCACTTGCCATTTGCCTGGTCTACATCCAATTTCTTTATCATTCTTTTCTTCTTTTATTTTTTCCTAGCTATTTTAATATTTTTGTATACCCACATCGCGCTGCATAGAAGGGGCTTTTCATTTTTCTCGTCTTCTCTCCTTCGTTTTCTTGCGGTATTCATTCTCTTTCTTGAACTTGTTTCTTTAGCGGTTATTGGTAATGGGAATAAAGAAGAATTGGTGCTGGTACCACGCGCCAAAAAGTGACAAGCGGCAAAGGCTGCGCAGGCACGGTGTTATTTACGTGAACTTAAAAAAAGTTTTGAAAAAAAAAAAAGTTCACTCTCATTTCGCACGACTCACGACTCGGACTGGTAATCTAACCATTTATAGACGGAAAACCACGTTATTTCCCGGGAATTTTGAAAAGGAGCAGTCTTCAAGAAGTCTGTAACCTTCTTTTCTTTTCGTTTTTGTTTTTTTGTATTTACCAACCTACCCACTGCACACTCCTTTTTCATCGAACTGGACGTATTTTTTTCTCTTTTTTCTTTTGTCTGAAACAATCAATCCCTTGCACCTATTTCCCTTTTATTTTTAAAAATTATCTTCAGTGATGTGATGAAATAATACAGACATACAGAACGTTACTATATTGGGAGTGGGAAAGATGGCGGAAAATGGAGGGGGGTATTTGTGTACAGATTTTTTTTTTTTTTTTTTTACATCACAATCAACTCCGTACATATGCTCTCTTTTTCTTCCATCTTCTATTGTTGTTGGAGGAACGTCCCAATAAATGTTGTCCTCTTCTTGACTTTGGAACCATCGGGGCCGCCCATAAGGCATCTCCTCCCGAAACACATTCTGAGGCCTTTCGATGTTCCAAAATCATTTGAGATATCCTTTGTATATATATACATTCATAAACCTACGCTGATTAGATAGCATCATCAGTGAGCAGAATTCTATTTATTCTCGGATATGAGTGAACACACGAACTCCGTACATACATACATATATACATACATACATACATACACATATATACTATATATATATATATATAATATATATAGAACAGTGACGTCCGTTTGTGAAAAACTAGGGGTTTCAATCAATAGTTCTAGATGCTTTATCTCTTTGCCGCGGTCAGGACATCACGTACAGCACATTATATACGATCCATATATATATATATATACTATATGGACCCGCTGATTTACTTGGACGCGCATCCGTATCCCCTTCCCAATTGAAGTAAGAATAGATTCTGTGCCAGGCGGTGTGTCAGTTTCCTATGGAAAGTTTTGGCTGATGCTGTTGTTCGTTCGTTCGCAGGA
>LGRN01000580.1:0-14569 GCA_001883825.1 Emergomyces pasteurianus Ep9510 | reverse complement strand
GAAGAAAGTGAAAGCAAAAAAACAGAAGAAAAAATACAAAAAAAAAAAAAAAAAAAAAAAAAAAAAAAAATACATATTAAACAAATCATTCCACGTTGCGGGATTATGATTTTGTCTCTTCTGTCTTGCTTTCTTTCCCAGCTTCCTTGGGCTTAGCCGCGTCGGGAGTTTCGCCTTCACCGCCCTTGTTCTTCATGTATTCATCATAAACATTTATTGCCTCATCAACTTTGGCGCGGAGTGCAGCCTCGTCATCGACTCTGTAGTGAGTAATCACAAAGGTTAGCACACTGATTACTGCAAAATACCGATAAAAAATAAAAATAAAAATACAAGGTTGTTGAAGTGTGGAAAAGGGAGAAAAAACTTACAAACTAAGTAGCTCAGCATTGTCCATTTCCAAAAGCATACCGGTGATTTTTCCGGCCAATTCGGGTTGTTGGGCTTGGATCTTGGGGTAGATGGCTTCACCAAGCATTTGTTTTTGTTGAGCGGGTGGCGCGGCGCTCAAAGCCTGGAGGCTGAGGCTGGGGCCGCCGGCGGTCTCATCACGGGGAGGCATTCCTTGAGCCGGAGCAGCACCACGACCAGCTTGACCGGGGCGGCCCATGCCGCCTTGTTGGGGTGGCATGCCACGGCCCTGTGTGAAACCTTGACCGCCAGCGCGCATGCCAGGTACATTACCCATATTTGGAGGCATACCCTGCATGCCAGCAACCTGACCGCGACCGCCACCACCTCGCCCAAACGATGCTTGAACCTGAGCGATAGCTTGAGGATAGCTAAGACCGTTTGGCAGGCCACCAGGGCCTTGGAGCGCACCAATGGGGAGTCCCTGAGCGCCTAAGCCAAAGGCGTTTGGTGGGAGTTGTTGGTTGGGGTTAATACCACGTCCACCTTGCTGTCCTGGGAAGCCGCCAGCGAATTGACCAGGGCGACCGCCTGGCATGCCGGGGAGGACCATTCCGGGCTGTTGACCGAAGGCCATGCCACCTCGTTGTCCAGCGTTGGCCGGAATGAATCCTTGCTGGCCTGGTGGGTAGTAGACAGCGGGCTGCATGAACTGTTAAGAGACAATCAGAATACACAGGAAATCGTACAGGTGGGTCGGTATGAAAATCTCAAAACTTACTGGTTGGGACATTCCTGCAGCAGCAGCAACCTGCTGTTGTCGGATAGTATTACGGGCTTGAATGCTTGCCTCGAGCTGTAGGCAATAACTGTTAGCAGGACCATGCAAAGACAAAATTTTGTAGGTATGAAGTACGTACCTGGCTCTTGCGCACATCCTTACGTTGAGCAAGTGCAACGTACAAAGGTTTGCCGTTGACCATGCGCTGGTTCATCTCCGTGACAGCCTTGGAAGCTTCATCAGGATTGCTGAAGCAGACGAAACCAAAGCCCTTGCTTTTTCCAAGCTTCTTATCAGTGGATTTCTTGCTGTCAGATTTCTCAGCTTTATCGCTCTTGTCACCGGAGTCCTCTTCAGCTGGCTCCTTCTTAACCTCCTCCTTCACGTTCTCTTTGTTAGATGGCTCTTTTTCCTTCTCGGATTCAGAACCAGCGTCCCCAATAGTGTCACGCATGACTCTGGCAGAGGTAATGTTTCCGAAGCCAATGAAAAGGTCCCGGAGCTTCTCATCATCAATGTCATCGGTCAAGTTTTTGACGTAGAGGTTAACGCCTTGGTACTTGGAGGCTTTTTCGACACGGGCAGCCTCATGTTGTTTGCGTAGCTCCTCCTCCCGCTCGTGCTTCTTTTGTGCGCGGCCAACGTAAAGCTTTTGACCCTTGTAGTCTTTGTCATGTAGATCTTCAACGGCGGCAGCAGCGCTCTCGTGGTTGACGAAGTTGACGAACCCGAATCCTCTGCTCTTTCCCGTCTCGCTATCACGGCTAAGAGATGCAGAGGTAATATCGCCGTACTTCTCAAACAGCTCCCGGAACTCTTCATTGGTGACTTCAGTATCCAAATTCTTTACGTAGACGTTTGTGAAGTTGGCCTTCATCTCTTCGAATTTGCTTTGGCGATCCTTCTTGGCGATGTGGTGGCCGACGAAAACCTTCTTCTCGTTCAGCAACATACCGTTAACGTGTTTGATGGCGTTGGTGGCAGCCTCAGCAGTTTCGTAGTGGACAAAGCCATATCCCTTGGAGTTACCGAACTCGTCCTGGGCAACTTTGCAGCTGAGAATGTTGCCGAAGGCGGCGAAGGTGTCGTGAAGAGCTTTGTTGTCAATGGCGGTGTCCAAGTTCTTGATGAAGACGTTGCCCTGACCGGTCTTGCGCAGAGCAGGATCACGCTGCGACCACATGATCCGGCATGGTTTGCCTTTGATAAGAGTGTAGTTGAGGTCCTCGAGAGCGCGTTCGCCATCAGCGGTGTTGTTGTAGTTGACGTAGGCATAGCCGAGTGAGCGTCTGGTGACAGCATCACGGCACACGCGGATGGAGGCGACTTGGCCGATGGAGGAGAAGAGCTCAAAAAGCATGGCTTCGGTGACGGAGGGGTCTAATTCTCCAACGTAGAGGGAGGCAGAATGCGGTTGCGTGTTGCCCGGGGCAGCAGAGTTGGGGGTTTCGATGCCATCTCCGGCAGCGTCATTCGCAACATTTGTGTTGATGGTGGTGCCATTCGTTGAGGATTCCACGGGGTTGGTCTCTGGGACGGTGGTGGATGATACTTCAGCAGCAGACATTTTGCCGGAGTGAGATTGCTGTTCTTATATCTGTTCTTCAGCTAATATCTAGAGAGGCTAAAAAAAACAATGTGAGTTGGTTGTACACTCAAAAGCATCTGCAGAGAAGCAGCTTTGCATGAAAAAAGTGGTGAGGCGACAACTAGCAGGAAAACGGGGGTCCGTAGAAAGGGCTCGAACAAAGAGAAGGGAAGAGGAACGGCGTACACAAGACTAGACGGGTGTGATAGTCAAAGGAACGAAGAATGCTATCGATAGTGAGATCTGCCAATGCACAGGCTACCTGTCAGCACAGTCCTTCACCCTGATGGTTGGTGCTGCTGCTGCTGATGATGAAGGTGATGATGATGATGATGATAATGATGGCAGTGGTGATGGTGGTGGTCGTGATGGTGTTGTGTTTGTGGTGATAGGGACAAAACACAAGAGCAACTAGAAGAGGACTCACCAGATAGAATGTCGTATAGTGATTTTCGAGGGATTTTCAAACTTTTTTTTTGGCAGGTTACGAGTATTTTCGACAAGGGGAAGGGGGCAAAGAGAGAGACAACAACTGGTATGAGGACACAGTAGTTGGTTCAGAGTAGAGGGACACTGGGGATGTGGTAGTGTGGCGGGCGGTGTCCAGAAGAACAAGACAGGAAGAAGAGGGAGGAAGAAGGGAGAAGAAGGAGAAGGATGAGAGAAAGAAGGGAGAGATAGATGGCGGATGGCGAGGTCGAAGATAGGATGGATAGCGTGGTATCCGTAACTGTGCTGTGGAGGTCAAGAAAATAAGACCACAGCAGCCGCGAAATTCTCTTTCTTCTTCCTTTTTTTTAACAGCCCTTTTTTTTCTCTCTTGTACTGTTTTTTACTTTTTTTTTTTTTTTTTTTCTGTTTTGGGGGGGTTTGTGGCTAGGGGAAAAAGAAAAAAAAAAAAAAGTAAAAAATGGATTGAAAAAGAACGAAAATTTTTTTAGGGAAATTTTTTGGCAGAGTTGAAAAAAATAAAAATAAAAATAAAAATTAAATCAAATTCAAATCAAAGCAAATCAGGACACCCGCACTAGTCCGAATCAGGCAGTCGTGGAAGTTCGCAGCGGAGGATCCATGTTTTTTGCCCAAAGATAACGACGGCGACGACGACGGTATGGTTTGTTTGTGTGGGCAGATTGAACTTTGTTTCCCTTCCGTTCCAGTCGTTTTTGTTGCGGTTCCCCTAGTCATTTTACCTTTTTCGCCTCGCTCGCCTCGAAAGAACTGGAAACTCCCACCGCTGCCCTGGTTCACGGTACGGTGTTCGGAGTACTGTAAAGCCCAGGTGCTTTTCCCCGACCGCAGCAACTACCAGAGCATCTTTGCTACCTGTAGAGATGTTGCCTATCTACTCTGTGGCTACGTATATACCCATTCATGGATGATGTGGGAGTCCTACTCCAGTACTTTACTAACCAGAACCCGGAGGAGAGAGTGAGAGATACCATGAAGCGAACATCAAAGCTAGGACTCAAATAGCACTCTTGGGTGGATCGTTTTGCGAAATGGGAAAGGAAAACACGATATTTTTTATTTAAGTAACAATAGCAAAATAACAGATTGACGCCTGGAAGCCATACTCCGTTCTCAGGCCTTCCAAAGACACCCTGCACAAAAGGAAGAAGCATGAGGGCGACGAAAGATACTTCTAAATCTAAACAGAGTTTTTTCTTTAAAAAATTTTTTTGGGCAAGGTACATCAAATAATTTGCTTACTCAATTGCCATCTTCCAACAAGTAGCTGCCACGCCTGGCTATCAGTTTGTTTTGATTAGTGTTTTAAGTATTCTCTCAAGGCAGTGGGGAGGACAAGGGAGAAGAAGAAGAACAAGAACAAGAAGGGTAAAACAGAAAAGCGTAGACACAATTCATCATTAATCATGCAAATGTATATGAAGAAAGGAAAAAGAAGAAGCAAGAAGTAAAAAAAAAAAAAATTTAAAGCCCCTTCCTTCAACTCAGTTCAGCTCAGCTCAAATCAAACCCAGCCCCGGCATTAATTGCATACATCAACTTCTCCTTCAATGTGTCCCGACTCGTATACCGTGGCAATTTCAGCAAATTCGCACAGGTACTGGTGCTAGGCAACCTCTCCTCATCCGCGCTTGAATCCCGAATACTAAACCGGGGATTCAAGTGGCTGAACCCTAACAACGGCGCGCGCGGCGTCGACGTCACGAATTTAAGCACCTTCTGCCGCTCCGCGTTCGTCATCGACTGCAGCACGTCCCAGAATAGCTTGATTGTTGGGTGTTCCTGGTTATCGTCGCCGATCACGTAGACGCCGCTGTAGACGGTGTTGCGGCGGAGGTCGGCTACGTCGATCTCCCCCGCGTCTCCGCCGACGAGGGTTTGAAGTTCGGACTGGTTGAACATGGAGAGCCAGGAGGGTTGGACGATGGTGCCTAGGCCCTGGAGGAAGGCGTTGGTTTGTAGGTATGGTTGCGCCTGGAGACGGTGGCGGGCGATGTAGGAGATGTAGACAAGTCGGTTTTGGTTCGTTACGGGGATTTCAGAGCCGTGCGGTTTTAGGTCTTTAGTTATGCTTTCTGTGATGGTTTCGATGGTGCCGTCTGGCCTTTCAATGGGGACGGCTATGGTGTCAGTTACAGTGAAGTTTAGGGCGAAGTCTTCGACGTCTCCGGGGTAGTTTTTCAGTTGGAGCTGTGGGTATGGATGGTTAGCAAAAATCCTTAAAATAAAATTCCGAGAAAGGGGTTACGTGGAAAGTAATAAACACTGGGGGCTTTACCAGTCCCTGGTACAAGCTTTCGTCGAGATCTCGCACGTCATTGAGGTTGGCACGGTACGAAGACTCCTTGCGCGCCGAACTCGTCCCTCCGGTTAAAGCCCATTTTAAAAGAAAGAATCCCGCGAAGCTGACATCCACCAGAATTCCTTCATATAGACATTTCCCAATAATGCGACCCAAAAATTCATACCGCTTCAATATTTCCTTGACCTCTGCGTTCATTGCGGGGCTTCTATCAGGGACTCCCTCTCGTCGAAGCCCGGCCTTTACTTGCTCTATTATTGTAGGACTCGGGTACAACAGGTGCTGATCGTTCTCGATAAAAAGGCTAGATGTACCCGATGGATTGAACGCGTCATTAATAACGCTCGTCAGAAATTCTTTCGTCACCCCGCCGCCGTCGATTCCCGCTTCTGGCGTGCCGAACTTGTCAATAAAGGTGATCTGTATCGGCTCTTTAAAACCGTCACCTAGATCGTAGAACTGTTCGAATGCGTCCTGGAAAAGGGATTCTCGTCTTATGTTCGCATGATGCTTGTTAAGGATGTCATGTCCCATAGATCTACCATCCTCGCTAAATCCCATCAAGCTCTGAGCAACGGACAAGCGCCAAGAGTCGGGGTCAATGAATCCTCGTCTCCTTTGGACTTGGTCTCTTAAGATGAACTCCCGGAATATCTGAACACGGGTGGCGAACGGTATGAAAAATGGAATGTTTCTCAAAATTTCCAACCGGGGGGCAACTGCTTCGAGCTCTTTCCTCCGCGCGACTTGCTGCTGGCGTCTCCTCAGCTCCTCGATTCGGCGAAGTTGCTGAGCCCTTCCCGTCCCAATCAGGCCCCGGGAGTGGTCAAAATCATCCTCCTTCGACTCATCAGGTGTCTCGTCATCGTCTTCATCGTCATCGTCATCATCATCATCTTGGAGTTGGTGTCTGTTTTCCTCCTCAGCAACGACCGTAGGAATGAACCCTTCCATGTCGAAACGATCAACCATAAGCCAGTGGCCATCAGGCAAAAATTTCCGTCTCGAACTATATAGCTGGTTAGAATTTCATCCAATAAGTAGAAAAGTTAAAATGGGGACACGCTTACTCTCTCTCGTGTACCATGCGCAACAAACCCGTCACCAATCCTTTGAAATAATCCAGAGGTATTCCAGTGAACCCCACCAGAGTGTTGCCTTTAGACTTCAGAGATGATGAAACCGGTTCCAGTTTGGTAGCGCGAGTGCTAAAGTAATTGCGAATTCCGCTTGAATCAGCGGTATCGACATTTGTAGAAGTCAAATCCGCCGCATTCCAATACAGCGTAAATGCGAGATTTTTCAAGAATAGGGTCAAATGTCTAACCTCGTCAAGTGGTAGAGCACTCTCTTGAGTCCAGGAAGCGTTCAAGTTTGTAGTTTTCACCGGTGAAGGAGCTGCAGAAAAAAACTCTTCATCGTCCAACACTTTAAGGAGGAAGGTATAAAGCTCAAGAAACAGTAAAATTATTGTCCATTCTTGGTCTTGATCGCTGCTTTGTCGGACAGCTGGACCTCCGCCTTGGGGGTTAAATGCAGAGCCAGCTTGAAGCATTGCCAACACATCGCGCGAGTTTTGTGCTATATTTCGAAACACCTTCGTTGATCTAGAGGCATTCCAAAAGTACTTGATTGCAGGGAGCCGACCTGATGTGGAATCGCCAGCTGCACCTGTATCCATCGCCGAGCCCAGGTAAAGCCACATCCGGATTTCATCCCCTCTCTTGGGAAACGCCCTCAGTAGTGTCAGAGCATAGGCCGCTAATGCCTTCGCATCTTCTGATGCTTGAAGTTGTAGCGGAGAAGTCTCGGAGGTTAGAAATTGGTTTGATCCTGCCTGGGTTAGTAGGTGAGTGATGCTGTGCTGGTCGACTAGCGTGAGGAGTTGACTTCGAACAAAGGGGGGAAGGCTAGATTTGGACTGTTCCTCGCCACCAAGGCGGCGAGAGAGGTCACCAGCAGCAGGGCTTAGCAGACCGGAAACGACCTTAACAAACAAAGTCTCTGGAGCTTGCTTGGCAACACCATCACCTTGTGCGTGGTGATGGAAGAAAATAAAATAGGAGAGCAGCCACAATCGTTTGTCCACATCCGATAGCTGGAGGAAAGAGTCTGACGGCAGGATATGTGAATCTATCGCTGATGCTAGGAGTTTATAGTTTATTCCTGTAGCTAGGGCACTTATGCCTCCAAGACGGTGGTCAAGAGACGGTATAGTTAGAAAGACTCGTCCAAACCAAGCGTAGGCATCGAGGGTTTCGGATGTGATGGGTTGAAGAAGAGCGAGAACACTCTTCACCACCGCTTCTCTGGTTTGACTGCTATTCAGCGACGAGGATTGGAGGTTTAAAGTTATGGCAGCTAAAACAGAATAATACTGCTCAGCTTGTCGAGTCATCTGTTTCGGTATCAAGGCAGATAGAAATGTAATCAGCTGGAGTAAATCGTCAATCGATGATAAAGAGGGTATGGACGAGGGCGTCGTAGCGAGAAACTTAAGAGCAACCGCTCCCAGGCGGCCAAGAGTAAGCGGCCATTCTCCATCAGGCTCGAGCACAAGAGTTTCTTCTAAAGTTATTTGGAAAGACTTTGCAAAATATGATAGTCGAGCCCAGTCATCTCGATTCTTAATCCAAATAAAACGTAACAGCTTCCTAAGCTGAGATAAACAGTCTGTAGGGTTTGTGTAAGGTCGTGGCGGCGTACCCATCCACGCTGGAGCTCCCGCCTCTGAAGATGATATAACATCGGGTTGTCTATTCTGTTCCACATTATCCCACTCCGCTCTCCATGAGTCCTTTGTTGTTTTACGGGCCTTGTATCCTCTCCATGTTCGCTGGAGAGTGCGGCTCGCGTTCAAACGTTCCCTATCTAGTTGTCGCTGGCGGCGTTCCTGCTGAGCGAGTGCAAGGGTTGCCTGCGGCCCTGGACCAACAGGAGCATGGCGTCCCGAAGGGTGAGCGGATGGTCGGTTTGAGAGGTTGACCTGTCGCGGTCGGCGAGCGTTCCCAGTAAACGACTGGAACATGTTGTGGTCAAGGCTGCGGGGAGAAGGTGGGTAACTTAGTTCGAGATGACGCTGAAATAAAATGCTCAGTAGTGGCGTCGGACTGCGCGAGAGGATGCGGCAAAGCTGTCCATGCTTCAAAGGGTTGAACTTTAGCTGGACATGTTCACCCTATTAAAGAAATACGCCAATATCACGCAGTGGCGTTGTCCAGCGGTGGTGATGTTTTGAGAATTTCGGAGTTTGAGAGTGTTGTTCGCGGTGGCCGGCCAGGAACTTAAACCCGTAAACTTAGATTGCATGTTACAACGTCGTCATCGGCTGAAACCGTGCAGACATCCGATTGATCTCTCGACAAAATATGGCTGAAAAATACATCTATGTTTATATGTAAGCAGCAGAATACATGGATATAACTAATGAATATATTAAAGACAAATTTCTATAGGGATTATTAATTCTCATTATTTGTTGGAAGAAATAGTTAATGCTTTTTTGCCAGTTTGTAAGCCTGACTTACACGGTTATGATGTTCAAGATTGTACGGTACATTTGCTGCAATGATTGGTGAGTCCGCGCCATAACTATATGGCATCTCCTCTTTTTCCCTCAGATGAAACGTAATGTCTGCAATGCGTAGAAAATAGGAACAACTGGCCAAAACCCATTCACCATGTGGAGTGTTACACCCCGCTGAAATCTAGAGGGGGCATCAATTAAATATGTTTCTAGTCCTAGGTCAAGAATGAAAAAAGGTGCGCGCCAAGGCGCAAGGGACCAAGGTTCGGAGAGGGGAAATGGTTTGAAAACACCTTTCCTCCCTGATATGCATACATAAACCATACACCCTTTCGCCTATAACCTCTAACCGCAGCAAACCAATAAAGAAAACACGTAGACATTGTACAATGGGGAATCGGAGCCGAGATCCACTCTGCAAAGATCAATTTAAAGAGGGCGTTGAGATCAAGTGGCGCGTACCAATGATATGCCACAATAATTAAAAGCTGAGGCGGTAGAATCCTTGTGAACGGTTGGAAGGATGATCGAACGCGGACCGGCGAAACTCGCACTGGGGTCGAAATAGAAAAACTAGTAACAGAACCAAAAAGGCATGAGTCTATAGCTCTTGCTTGCTTGGATGTCTTCGACCTTTGCTGTGATCCTCGTCCTCAGCTGGCTCGGCGTTTTGCTCCAGAGTTGTTCGCTCTGCCTGCTCCTCTAAATCTGCAGCTCCCTCCTGGCCAGCCACCACGTCTCTTCTCCGTAACCGTTCGATTTCATCAGACTCCAACTCATTGTTTGCATACCAGTCATCGAGGTAGTCTTTCCCGTTCATTCCCCGCGGTACCTCGACTTCTCTCTCGCCGATCATTATCGTTTTCGTGTACTGCGTTCTTGTAGGCTCCATTCGTTTCGTGACGAAAGGGGTGAGCTGTTATGAAAAAGCGGGTGTGAAGAGGGGCTTCAAGTCAGTAATGCAGTGTTCCAATGGCGCACAAAGGGAAAGGCACGGCGAGAAGTAGAGGAAGAAGTAGCGAAGAATGAGCTTCGGGCGGACGAGAGTGGGGAAATGGCCGCAAACAAGAAAACTGACCTTAAAAGTATCAAGTCCCTCTGGAACAACATATGTGCGCACTTTTCGCCAATCAATGAAATATGTGCCCTTCTTCTTGCCGAAGTATCCAACATTGCCCGTCCGGTTACCCTTGTAATAGCCTCCATTGACCTGTTTTGTGGTCAACCGCAGCCGTGCATTCAAACTTGATGTGGGTTTAAACATGATTTAAAACAAAAATATAACAGGCCATTCAAAGGCAAATGGCCAAGCATCCACCTCTAGATTCGCAATGAGTTGTAGGCGCGGAGGTTGCGATCTTGTGTTTTGTTCGGTGGTGGTTGTTCTGCGCTCTTGGGATGTTCAATTGAGAAAGTTGACTAGCGCCGATTCCAGAACCGAAAAACTTTTTTTTTTCTGGGATCGGCAATTTCTTCTAATCAACTTAGCCCCAATAAATTTATTATTGAATCAACACAAATAAAAATTCCACATTTTAACACGGCCTCTTTTCAGTGTGTCATGATTTATTAGTTTAAACGTGCTCTCCTCCTCCTCTCCCTCGGGACGGGATAATTATAGGCTATGGCTAGGCAATCTAACCAGCTCCGGTCCAAAGAAGAGCCACGCCGTCCAAAGCCCAACGGAACGAAGAAGACCTCTACGCGGGGCGGTCTGGACGCCTTGACAATTGCGGAAAAACAATATCCTTCAAATTCTGGAATTCGAAAACATCGCCTAGGGGTAGAGGAAGACGACGGCTCAAAACGAAAAAGAGGTGGTGCTTCCAGACTTGATAATGCGGAGGACTTCAACAATCAACCTTCAAAACGGAGGCGGATGGGCGACAACGATGAAGGTTCAGATCTAAGTGACAATTATGGAAGTGATAGCGAGGGGAATGGATGGCAGCTTGGCCGGGTTGATGATGATGACGACAGCGATATCGATAGTGATGAAGCTATGGGTGACAGTGATGAGGAGAATTTCGATGGGCGGAAGGTTGGTGGGGTCTCCAAAAGCAAGGCGAAGTCTCCGTTGGGAAAACGGGATACGGATGATTTTGATTTATCTGAAGGTGATGGAGAACTGGGTGACGATGATGATTTCGGGGAAGAAGCGGTAGATCTTGCTACGGCTTGGGATATGAATGCAGAAGAGCCAGGATCGGTTGCTAAAGGGACGGCAAAGAAGTCTAAAAAGATATCTCCTACGACTACAGATGGAGAAGATGATATTGATACTACTGGTAGCGAGCTTGAGGAGGACGAGGATGACTCTGACGACTCTAGCGGCGACGATGCGAGCGATGCTTCCGGACTATCGCTATCTGACGAGGACGGTATGAACGAGCGCGGCCTGTCAAAATTACAAAAGTTCGTGAAGGCTATGGAAAAAGGACAAACCAACGAAGGCAAATTGAAACTGAAGCATCGAGCCACCACTCAGGGCGCACAACCCACAGAATTCGGCCTCATGCCGACCCGGAAAATTACAGTTGCCGATCTTATACCGACCATTTCCGACTCTCGCATGAAAAGCTCACTAAAACACTTGGATGCAGTTCCGTCAACGAAGAAGAGCAAAGCTGGAATACCTGGGAAGCTAGAAGCGCCTCTTGCTAAACGACAACAGGACCGTATTGACCGTGCCGCCGCCTACGAAAAAAGCAAAGAGACCCTTGATCGATGGATTGAAACAGTGAAAGCCAACCGAAGAGCTGACCATCTGTCATTCCCCCTTCCCGAACCGAATACCATACAGCAACCTTCTATTACTAACACGAAGCCATTGAATGACCTCGAAAGCACTATTCAAAATATCCTTGTGGAGAGCGGCTTGGCAGATGAGAAGGATAAATCTGGAGAAGCCCGTATTCGGGATTTTGAAGAATTACAGGCGAAAAAGCTTCCTTTGGAAGAAATACAGGCCCGCCGGGCGGAGCTACGAAAGGCTCGAGAGTTACTTTTCCGCGAGGAAGTCCGGGCTAAGAGGATTAAGAAAATTAAGAGTAAATCATACCGCCGTGTGCATCGCAAAGAGCGTGAAAAGATGGATCTTAGAGAGAGGGAAGCGCTTATTGCTGCAGGTGTTGATGTTGACGCGGAGGATCGTGAAAAGCTTGACCGCCGTAGAGCGGAAGCTCGAATGGGAGCAAAACATCGGGAGAGCAAATGGGCTAAAAGTCTCAAGCAAACTGGAAGGACCGCCTGGGATGATGAAGCGCGACTCGAGATGGCAGATCTCGCAAGGCGGGAGGAGGAACTTCAGAGGAGAATGGAAGGGAAACGAGTAATGACAGGGCAAGAAGAGTACCTAGGGTCTTCAAGTGAAGATTCGGAGAGCGAGAGTGATGCGTCTGAAGATGGATTCGGGTCAGACGCTGAGGTGCAGCGTCTTACGAAGAATCTCAACGAACTGGACCAAAATGGAAATGACAATGAAGAAGCCATAACAGGGCCGCATGCAACCTTGCTCTCCATGAAATTTATGCGGAATGCGGAGGCTGCGCGGAAAGCCCAGAATGATGCTGAAATTGAAAAGCTGCGTCGCGAGATGGGTGGAGAGGACGGTTTACAATCTGAGGAAGATACGGTGGAGCTGGGCCGGCAGAAGTTCGGCCAACATGCCGCCGACAGCAAACCTACTGTTACAGCTCCCCCACGCCAGGAATTCGAGGAGCCAGAGTCCGATGCAAATGACGAGCCTCGCGCTGTGAAATCTAACGGGGAAATAGAGATTTTAGTGGATTACGATCATGCTCCTAAGTCAACAGCACGCACTTCGCGTCCTCTCGAAAAACGCCCTAGCCAAACCAACGGCCATACAGCCAATGACGATGCTGTCGACAATCCATGGCTCGCGCAACCTAAAAGGAATGGGAAGAAGCATGGTGACTTGTCCGACGGAGCGGCTGACATTACCTTGACCAGCCACGATGCCGATGAAAGCGGCAGTCCTTCCCAGCCCCAATTGTCAGCGGAATCCAAACGGGGCAAACCAGCCAAAAATCAGACCGGAAATAAGTCACGCGACAAGCCAGCTGCCCCTGCTGCTTCCAGTGACAATGATGACGATGACGACGACGACGACGACGACGACGATAATGCACGTGTACCTGTTCTGCTCAAGAACGCCGATCTCGTCAAGAAAGCATTCGCAGGCGACGAGGTACTGGCCGATTTCTCGAAAGAGAAACTGGACACAGTCCAGGAGGAAGGTGACCAAGTCATCGACACTACTTTGCCTGGGTGGGGATCGTGGGCGGGCGCGGGCTTGACGAAGCGGGAGAAGAAGCAAGCGAAGGCGAAACGCTCATTCAGGACAGAGGAGGGTGTCAAGCCTGATAAGAGGAAGGATGCGAAGCTGGATAGGGTTATTATCAACGAAAAAAGGGTCAAGAAGGTATGGCATATCCATCATTCCTATCTTTGGTAACTCATTTGTTTTAAACAGATGTGTAAGTGTCAAAATAACTAAGATACAGCACAGAATACCAAATATCTCGCCTCCCAATTACCACACCCTTTCGAATCAAGACAGCAATACGAACGCTCGCTCCGGCTGCCCATCGGGCCGGAATGGACAACCAAGGAAACGTTCCAGAACGCAACGAAGCCGCGTGTTATGCTCAAACAGGGCGTTATCAAGCCGTTGCAGAAACCTTTGTTGTAATATGATTACATTAATACCATCCCCTTTTATTCTTCCTACTTTTTTATTATTATTTTTATTTAAGGCTGGTTGATCCTTGGATCACGGAATCCGTCAATAGAGCTCCATATACTCCGCATATATATATACATATATAGTACTTCCTATGTTGTCGGATATAAATGTTTATCTTTCATCTTTGATAGAAATCCCGTTGTTGTATGTGACTTGAGTCTAAGGCACAAAAAAATGTGGATTTTCGTAACAAAACGTCACGATATACTTTGATCCCCCACCCCTTTTTTTTCACTTTTATCAACTCACTACTACTCCCGTACGATAAAACTTCTACCACTTCCGTTGATCGGCGGCATCCCTCATCCTTACCCGACCCCGGACCCCCAACGCCACCACCAAGAGCAACAACCAAAATTGTACTGCTAAGCTGTGGCTAGCTGGCCTCCTGATATGGTACCGTGTACGGAGCAGGGTAGGGGTAGCCTTTCAGCAAGGTGGCGGGGGACCACGTTCAGTTTTTTCCGCAGGTCGGGACCTTTCCGTATGACAGATAATATTTCTTGGCCAGAGAAGAAGGAATCTTCGCTCATATATATGTAATTTTTTGGTTTTTTCGGTTTTTTTTTTCTTTTTTTCCTTTTTTTTTTTACAAAAACGGGTTGATATGGATTCAGCCTCGGATTGGGGCCCGGGGGAGGAGGCATATCTTAGTAATCTATCTATCACATTCTATCCAAAGGTTTTTTTCTTTTTCTTTGGCGGTGCATAATGACGGTATCAGCTGGGTGGGAAGAGATGCATCGACCCATGGATGCATGTCTGGAAGGGCTGTGGACAAG
>LGRN01000058.1:0-86355 GCA_001883825.1 Emergomyces pasteurianus Ep9510 | reverse complement strand
TTATTATTATTATTATTATTATTATTATTATTATTATTATTATTATTATTATTATTATTATTATTATTATTATTATTATTATTATTATTATTATTCATTTACTCCGAGTCAATATCGCTGTGGAATTATCCAGGAAATGTCAGATGAATGCACTTACAGAAGTTTTTCCCATCAACTTGATACCAGATACTTTCTTCTGCTCACCCCGGCCCTATTGCGTGAACTTGACCAAAGCAGAGATGGCTGATCTATGAACCCCGGATGGTAATGCCTGGGAAGCAGTATGAAATATTGCTTTCTAAGATGGATACTTCAGGTTTTTTTATAGTCTCGACCCGGCGTAAAACTCATCTGGACCACCGTGACTGCTAACTAAATGCCTAGGTAACATAAAATCAACACCTGGCAGGGATACACATTTGCGCCAGTAGCCGTGAGTGCGAAATCGTTTATCTCGCCCGCTGGCTAGTGATGAGGGGAGAGTTAATCGGGCATAGGGGAGGCACAAGAAGCATTAGAACACCACTAAGCAGTGGCATCTCGACGAAATTTATATACTGTAATATTATACTTCACTGTTCTTAGTCTTCTAAAACGCTTTTTTAATTCGTATAAACATTTTGTATCTCCGTCATATCTTAATCATGTCTCATATCATTTGGTCCTATAACTAAGGCGTGGTAATGGTAACCTTAAATAGCAGCGCCAGTACCGTGTACTCCGAGTCCGTATGATTCTGTATTAATTACACCAGTGTGACAAATGTGACAATACAAGATACCACGTCGTGGCCTCTTCTGGAACATGGATATCTTCACCTCACTTTCAACTTCTTTCCCTCATATATCAAACAGCCATCACCTCCTCCACAACGCCAAACCCACACCCAAACCTATCTCTTTTCCTTAACCCCGAAATCATACATCCTCCTAACTTCTCCGTAATTCGCTTATCGAGGACGTTCCCCCGTACATCACAATGGTAAGAGAATAGATCTCCGGCCCCCCGAAGCGCAACACGCTTATGGCAAACGAATCACCCAAGCCAGCTCTTAAGTCACTCATCCACAACCTCGAGTAGATCTCGAAACGAAGAGAAGAAAACTGCTAACCCAGATATCCTTGAAAATGTAGGCCTCAGGATCCGGTGCCGATTCAGGAGCTGAGAAGGCGTCTACCGGTGTTTCCTCTGGCACCGCGGGCTCGTCGCTCAACCGTCCCTCGTCGCCTACTCCCCCAGGCGGACCACGCACGGCTATGCGTCGTCGCGCTGCTGCAGACCATAAGGAATCTATCCGGAATGCGCGTCCTGCGTCGACACGATCCGCTGGTGCGGGCGGTTCATCGGGGACAATGCTGAAGCTCTATACAGATGAGAGCCCTGGCTTGAAGGTTGACCCCGTTGTTGTGTTGGTATTGAGTTTGGGTTTCATTTTCTCGGTTGTTGGGTTGCATGGTATGTGCTTTTATCTGCTCTTGTCCTCGGTGCATGTTTGAGTTGCCTTCGGAGTTTCCTATGGGTGTATTTTTACCTGGGTGGGGGAATTCCATGTCTTTCTTGGACATTATACCTGGGTTGTGGTGGCCTAAGGAATGCATTGTTTCTCCTTTTCGTTGCTTTTAACTGACATGACTTACTCTGCAGTCATTGCCAAAATCACACGAAGGTTCTCTTCATAAACGCCTGTTTGTTTGCTTCCTTCGATACCATGATCTTCAACAACGCCGTTTTTTATAGTACGCGAGCGAGAATATAATCAAATAGCCTGTACGATATGACCGAATTGGTGGAGCCAAGCTAAAACGTGCCTCTTGAGGTGCCCATGGATTGCTTGCGGATTCATTGCATTTTTTGAACGGGGCACGTGTTTCCTCCGTTATTTTTTCAGCCTTTTGCATGATTTCAACTACTCTCCACATATTCGCCCTACATACCCGCTCCTGATGGCCCTGTATCCCAATGAGCGATAGATGGAAATGTGAACATGGATGGAATTTTTTCAACATTGTTTCGCTTCCTCCTCTGACGCCTGGTTTGCACATGGCATTTTTCGACATCCGATCTTTGTTCCACCCCCTTAACTTCTACTCTACCTAACTCCCTAGCCCCCTTTTTGTCTGCAGTACACAGGGGCAAAACGCCACGCGCTATCCTACCGCCTCTATTCCAAAGCACAACATTTTTTTTATTTGTCTGCAATTGTGTATTTTCGTTTCCCGTTCTGGTTCTTAAATTTCGAGTCGTAAATAATATATATATTTTTTGATATTTATTGACGCTCCCGGGTTTTCCCGCTTCCCATATTAAAACATCTCGTCAGCTTGAATTTCTGCTTGAGCTCTGATTTGCTCTCACGTTTTGTATTGGAAGGCTTGGCGTTGGAGAAGTAGATGACGACGTATGCATACAGTGATGATATATGTACCTGCTTGTTTGCTGAATTGATTCCTGCGTCGCATTGATAATAATCGGTTATGTTTCCCTACAGGGACCCTTACTGGGTTTAGCCTTAGCTAGGGTGGGAGATTTAAATGAATGGTTGCCGGGTTCACGGAACTGACATTTTGAGAATGTCAAAGTCTCGAATGCGTTTCTTATCAATGGAAGAAGAAAAAAAGAGGAAGGGGATTTATATCCGCATCCACAAAGACGAGATTTCAATCAATGATCAGGCAGTTGCAGGGTTTTCGGGTTGCCTGAGTAAGCCCTGCGCCTTGGGGCCTGAGGCATTGAGCGTGCTGGTGCCTGCTCGCCTCAGCTATAAATATATAAACCTTGCCAAATCCCCCTCCACAACATTATTTTTCCCTTTCGTTTTGCTTCTAAACATATATATGCATACCGACATTTATAATTGCTACTTGGCAAAGGCTTCATATATGTAGCATAATTCTATCTGGCTATGATTACTTGCTAGCATTTAAATTGTATAAACTAACACCTCTACTAGTAGTTACTACTTAGTACCCCGGTTGCGCTGCTCTGTATTTCTCCTAGGCCCTCGCCCTTCATAGCTGGTTATACAACTATTTACCTATTAGAATGGCGACTGGCACTGTCCATACTGCTGAAATTTCATTGGTAGACGCTCCCACGAAGTCAGTCACCTTAGGCCCTGAGCGAGCTACCATTGTCCGTGAAGTCTTGAGCGTCCCTATTAAGGTATGAATACTGTTTTGGATGACACAAACCATATAATTCAAACCTATAATTGACAATTTTTGCAGTCGGGCCTGAACGAAATAACTATCTACGGCGTAGATCCTCAAGTTGACCCTGACTCGATTCGTGTTTCTGGTCAAGGTCCGGGTACCATCACCGACATACAGACCACAACTGTGACCCAAAGGCATCCTTTCGAGGAGCTGTTTCCTGGCTGCGAAGTCGAGTCCGATGACAATGATGGTGATGAAGAGGACCCGGATGACAGTTTCGGGGTTGATAGATCCAAACTGTCTGCTCTGGAGAAGGAGTTGATGGTATTAGATTCTGACCTCGCTGCAGCGCTTCGGGAACGTCAGACAGCGAAGAAGTCCCTCGAGCTGCTAGATGACTACGCTAAATCCATCAAGGCAGGCGATATGCCTTTCTCGAAGCTAGAAGAGTGTCTTCGCATTTATCAGCATCAGTTGTCGGCATTGGGCGATGTTAGCTACAATTGTGACAATAAAATAACCGAAATTTCCAACAAGAGAAAGATTGTGTCCCGAAAGGTGGATAAACTTGCAGCAGCATTTAATCGAGCTCGAGACGCAGCCGCGAAGCCCGAGCGCGTAAATAGGAAGAGGAAGCTTCATGAGCGCAATATCGTGGTTGCTGAAAAGAAACGACGCCGGAATGACCATTTAAAATTCTATCCGCAGCAGGTGGGTGTTGTTACGTTGTTTCTGGATGGATTCCCCAGCCATACCTTGACCGCCAGCCGTCGGGACTCAACAATTTCGGAGACCGATGCACTCGAGCGGATCGAGAAAATCGACCTTTCTCTCACCTACGTCACACAGAAAGCCGCATGGCTTCCTTGTTACCAGTTGAATCTGACGACGTTGACATCGACTGGAAAGGGGGTATATTTGGCAGAGTATCATAATTCGAGCTCCGAAGTTTGGCGCAATGCAAAACTCGCGCTATCCACCTCGGATACTTCATTCGGCGGCCTTGGAGAGAGACTTCCTTTGCTCAAGCCGTGGCATGTAATGCTACAGAAGGAAATATCTGCCGAATCAAGTAGCACTGACAGCTGGCGTAGCGGACTGGAGAATCTCGCCGAAGTTAATTCTAGAGTGGCATTGGAAAACACTGCGTTCGCAAAGAAAAATGCCATTATTCGCCCGACTATTAACCCAAACACAATATCACCAAATCCTTCGACACATCGAATGTCCCACCATCCAGATCGATTTCATGAGCAATTTGTCCAACGGCAGGCATTGCAACAGGCGCTGGCACGACAGCAACAACAGATACGTATGCAACAACAGCAACAGATGCAACAGGTGCAGCTGTCGAATATAGCACAATCGCAGAGAATGCTTCCGCTTCCTCCTGCTTCTGCTACCGCACCTGTATCCATTCCACCAGAACCTGTTCTCGCTATGTCAGGGGGTCTGCAAGATGAGCAAGCCATTGAAGGTGATGATATCACTGTTGACGGGGATTCTGCAGATCCCGCCACCGTATTCTCTGATCCATCAACTGCGCTCACTTTCCAAGAATCTTCTCGGCAAGATTATGGCCTCACGACTAGCTATGACATTCCAGGGCAACGGACTCTCCGCCCTTCACCCCTGAAACGCCGTCACGTAATCGCTGAGCTTGATTTTCCTAAAGTAGAATTTTCCTACGTGATAATCCCCAAGCTTCGCCCCGCCGCTTTTCTCCGTGCCAAAGTCTTCAATACTTCCTCACTGGCACTACTCCGGGGGAACGTCGGGCTCACCCTTGACGGCACATTCATGGGAATTGCAGTACTTCCCAGCAGTCGCCCTAGCACTACCTTTAGTCTGAGTCTCGGGGTCGATCCAGGGATCCAGGTCGCTTATGCCAAGCCTGGGGTGAGGAGGATTTCCGGGGGGTTTTTTGCGGGGGGATCAGAGACCGCAATATTCTCACGTTCGTGTCGGATTACCAATACCAAGTCAACCGCGGTTTCATTAGTTTTGCTTGACCAGGTACCCGTCAGCGAAAATGAGAGCCTGCAGGTAAATATTTTGGAACCTAGGGGATTAGAGAAAGAAGGCGATTCTGCTGCTGTAGCTCTTGATAGCAGCGCCGCAAAGCTTGGCTGGGGTTCTGGGCGGGTGGCTAGGTTAAAGGCTGGAGAAATTATGTGGCAGCTTACGGTTGAAAAGGGGACGGAAGTTAAGTTGACGTTGGAGTATGAGGCAAAGATGCCAACTGGGCAGCAGATTATCGGGGTTAATTGATTGGGTTTGGTTTTCTCATAATTCCATATTAAGCTTATTTCATTGGCTTGGATATCCCAACTTCATGTCCGAGGATATGCAGGCCCTAGCTCTATTATAGAAAATATTTTTGGAATAGTCATGCTACATACCATGAGATCTACGCAGGCTCTCGAAGTGGATCTTGACCGTTTTGCCAATACTGCTCAGCCACAGTTAGGCGCATAAGCGCGCTAGCCAAAGTTCAGCCCAAACTTGGAAATTCCCCATGTCATCACCTCCAGCCTCTTAGTCAACCATCTGCTGCAATCCAACCGCCAACCCAGGCATAATAATAACCATCATCACTCCATACACCAAGCTGCCATTTGATATCACCACGCGCAACCTTCAATTTCGACATAGTAAGAACTCTTCTTCTCTGGCTCCCCGACTATCACACCGTCCCCTGCTTGGCTTTCCTTCATCCACCCCAGCTTATGCCAACGGTCCTACAAATAGCTTTCCTACCACGCAAAAATTCTCTATCAAAATTTTGTTCTTTGACTCGTTGTTCCTCTTTAGCCTTGTGCCAGCATACGAGACATTCATATAGGCATTTGCTTGTATAATCCATTTATCCGTCAGCGTATTCAAGGGTTTGTAACCGTAGCTTACCTTCTGCTACAAACACTTAAAAGGGAACTAAACGGGAAGAGATATCTTGAAGAAAGCGAGGCGGAGAGACATCATTCAGATAGGAAAAGATGGCCATTTGCATTACATTTGGAACCCAGGGTACGTCATATCTATTCATTTTTATCGACCTTTCGCGGGTTTACGCGATTACATATCATATTTAGCTGCTTCTCTTAGCCCCTCTTCTATACGCATGAGAGTGAAACATGAACAACCTTCCACTAACACATCCTCTCAGAATTTACGTCCCGCCTCAAAGGATATGAAAATGTCACTGCCCAATGTCACAATTGTAAGTTTGGCGCGCTCAATGACTGGAAGGCTTTCCCCTCCGCTCCTATCCCTTGGGGAGATGGTGATTAGCAATGGATTCGCGAATGAGGAATTGATTTTTTACTTTCGTTATCTGTTCTAGGCGGAAATTGGTCTGCACATTGCGCCACAAGATGGTACGTATTTCCCCAAGACAGAAATTTGGCTGCGAGACACTCTATTATCCCTTTCGACACGGAGTTTATGTATACTGTATGATGTTGAATAAAAAGGTTGAAAACAACCGGAATTTGAAATACTAACACTTTTGCACTATCCAGGCCTTGGTTTACAGTTTGCTTTGTTGTATGACGGCTTTTCATATACCCATTCCCCTCTCCCACCCTTGGCAGATGTCAAAATCACCTCAGTTTGTGCGTCATAGTAATTGATTTCATCTGTTTTCCGCTTTAGCCCGTGATTCCTCTATCAACTCACAAGTATAAGGTTTGTCTTCTAGATGCCCCCTTTTTTACCTCATTATATAAGAAAATGCCGTCTATAACTTACAAAGATATACATATATGCTCTCACAATAGGATGAAACTAACCAACCCTCTTCTGGACTCGTAGGAGGTTACATGCCACATATGCCGCTTCGCACAAGATTTAAGGTAAAGCTGGAAAAGATCGTTTTCCATTTGCAATTTTTCCCCATTTCTCTCGGAACCATGACTTTGTTTAAGTTATATTTGTCTTTCATTTCAATACCTAACATGTTATACGCAGTAAACGACCGGACGTTCAATCGCAAGCAGGAGGGGCCCCAGCGCAACATCCACCTGGTCCTTATCAAGGGCATCCCGGCTGGGGACCACAGGGTCCAGGAGCCCCAGGAGCCCCTGGAGCACCAGGACAACCACAACCAGGCTACGGGTATAAGTAATTTGCGGAAACAGAAGCTATTCTTGGCCCTCGTTGGATTTTATTCTTTTTTCTTTCCTCCTCCCCTTACTTGTTTCCTCCATTTCATGTTCTTTCTGGTTCTCTGGTTCTCGTTTGTCATTTTTGTATTTTATGAATTTCCTTCCCCCACATTACTTTGTTAGTTGGGTTTTTCACCTTTCCGTACGTTTTTCCCACTATTCCTATTTTAGTGGAGATTCTATTCGTCAGAAACTGAAGGTTTTCAGTGATTATTCCAGTTATGAATTTTATATAGTTTCCCTTCGATCATTCTCTTCTTGCTAGTCTCCACCTGGGGGGTGAGCACCGTGTTCTCTTTCAGTACTTTTCCCTTTGTTTTATCCTTTTCCTTTTCTCACCCAGTTTTTGGAATGTTTTAGTTCCGTCAAGGTACCTCCGCCGATGTACGTTTACATACCCAACTGTTTCAATGAAACATCCTTTTTGGATGGCCTTTTGATATATTCCATTTACTTTCTTTGATTTAGATGATTACCTCCCGTTTTGGTATTTTGGTTGTTTGGCAGTGTTAAAATAATGGAGGGGTCTTTAAATATAATAGCCGTGAATATGAGGAAGGAAGGCCAGGAGAGAAGGCCAAGGCGAAAAAAAAAATTTAAAAAAAATATATAATAAATAAGATTGAGGACACAAAGAGTGTATAATAAATGGGTGAATAGACTAATTTTACTTTACAAAAGGTGCCTACTTGCTACAATTCTGTTTAATCGTCATCCGCATTTTTCTGTTCAGTACATTCATTGTGGAATATTATATCAGGAAATGTAAGGTCTATCAAACGAGGAAACAAAATAGATTGAAGGTCTGGTAAATAAGAATAATAAACAGTCTTAAACGCAGAGAGAAGGAAAACTATCATGAAACAATAAAAAAACCTATGAAAGAACAGGAAAGAAGAAGAAAAAGGTTCGTGATTCATTCATTTCCAAGCTCCAGCTCCGCGTCCTACGACTTGAGTTATTTCCTCCTCTTTCTGATAGGCGCACACAATTGTATATTGAGAAAAAAACAGCTCACTAATACAGCTAGCCATTAAAAGAGTGTTCCAGAGCGGGAAACCGAAAGAAGTAAAACGGGTTGGCTCATCCTGCGACACCAAATGCAAGTATAGGACGTGAATCTCGAATGGAAGGCAAAGGCGGGCGCTGATATTTTAATCCAGACAAAAGGACAAACAATCGCCAAACTATTTATTGGGTTTTGAAGAGCAGTATGGCACAGTGTCCAACGTAGAAGTATATAAAATGCTTGGTTTCTGCAGGTTAACGACAGAAAAGTTAGGTTCATTATATCAATTCATATTCGTCTACCCTCGCTATATAGGGTAAGACTGGAAGAGGCTCTTACCATGCGTCACGAAGCTGCCAAAATTCCGCCCAACTATGCAATGCCACGTTGCTCCTTTACGTAGGTCGAACTGCATTTCACGTAAGCGAACAATCCAAACGTCAGAAAGAGATCAATTTGGGAAGCGAATCCGCACCATCCGCTTACCTCTTTCTTTATGTATTGCGCAATATCCTTTTAGGCCACAACACCATTAGTCTCACTAATCCAGTATACAGTATACACAGCTCCTACACTTTCGACCTTTGGCGGCCTACCTTTTCGATGTGGTATTTATCCATGGCCTCCGTTGCTGTCGAAAAGAACACCAGTGGTCAGCAACTATATTCTCGTCCCGAAAAATTTCCCGGTCTTCAATGTCTTGCACGTACCAACTTCAATGGCTTCCTGCTGCATGTCTTCGCTCTGCATCCCGGATGGCGATTAGTGGGATTCAAGAAACCCGGGTTGATCGCAACCATCTTGTATGGCATAAGGCATTTGGCGTGCTCACCATATCAGCAGATTTAATCTGGGCTATTAATTCCATATGTTGTCAGTAAGGGGTTTTCTTTCTTTAGTAATCGTTGGCTGATGAGGGCAAGGGGTTAAATGACAAAGGATATGTAGGTTGTGGTTTGTTGATGATACCTTCCAGCTTCTCTCGCTTTTCAGTTGCCATTTTGGATATTGGGTTCCAGGAGACAGAGATTTTCCAAGTTAGTTCCAAAGGCACAATGTGAGTCGGGCTGTGTGTTATGCGGAGGTAATGCAAGTTGATGTGGGTGATTCAGGGGTACTGGTGTGATATTTGATACGTTACTGCAGTATGGAGTGTGCTCCGTACAAACCGCGATAGAGCTTGGCCAGACCATCCTCACCGCCTTTTATGGCAAAAAACAAAAAAAACAATCAACGCACAAGAATTCGTTTCGCTGAGTTCCATTTCCCCTTTCACGATAACGAAATCGAAGAATCCTTATTGTTCTCTTCCTGTCAACATGGAGGAGAATACAAGAGTCTTCGTGTCAGGCTTACCACCTACGTTTTCCAATGATGATCTTCGAAAACACTTCTCTACCCGGTACCAGGTTACTGATGCTCATGTCATTCCTAAACGAAGGATTGGTTTTGTGGGCTTCAAAACGCCTACTTTGGCACAGGAAGCTGCCAATTATTTTAATAAAACATATATAAGGATGTCGAAGATTGCGGTGGAGATGGCACGGCCGGTACCCATTCCCTCCCACCCTGCCATATTTTGCCACATTTTGATTCTGCATAGCCATGAAGGCTGACCTAACTGAAGCATTTCATGAAGAGCTGACCGAATTCTTAAGGTCGATGCTGATCCCCCAGTAGGTGGGAAGCCAAATTCAAGACATGCCATATCAGCCAACTCCACTGCTCTCAAACGCAAACACGACCAAGTAGAACAGAAACAGGATCTTAAGCTTCAGGAATATCTTGCCGCGATGCAGCCAGCAATGAAGTCAAAGACTTGGGCTGACGATGGTATAGCGGTTAATGCCAACGGGGTACCAGCGGATAGAGCTCAAAGTATACCATCTAGCTGTTCTGAAGATCCGAGCGTCAAACCCAAGCGGCTAAAGCCTGATCATGAATCTTCCCTAAATAAACAGCAGAGGGAGCAGCAGGACAGTGTCTCTGTTGATGCCTCTGTCGAAGCAGAATCTAGGTCTGTCGAACCTGAAAATGAATCTGAGGCTCCGTTTGTCGACGAAGCGCCAAAATCTGATATGGATTGGTTGCGATCGAGAACGAGTCGACTTCTGGGACTGGTTGAAGATGATGACGATGGGGGAGGTCCTGGCACTACTCAAACACAGGAAATTGAAGAAAGCGATGATAACGACAATGAAAATATCAAGAGAGGAATTTCCCCCCCTGAGACTTCGCCACCCAGTCAGAACAAGCCACCCACTCCATCCCATAAAGATGAATCCTTTGACGCGAATATAGGTATATTTCGTGAAACTGGTCGCCTTTTCGTTCGAAATCTTCTTTATAATGCTACCGAGAGTGATCTTGAGCCATTATTCTCCCCCTTTGGTAAAATCGATGAGGTAAGAATGATTGTTTTCATTGTTTTATCTTTTTACCTTCCCTGGATGCGCAGTCTTTCTGCATCCACGAGCTCCAATGATGATCGTCCAGATAGGGACAGCTTATGCTATGCATGTGATGTTACCTGGAAAGAGAATTTTAGTAGATGCCTCTTGTAATCTGAGGAGCCTATGGCGACAATGTTTTGGTGTCTGATTTGTTTTAATTTTTTCCTCAATTTATCCGAAACTGACCGGTGAAGCAGATCCATATTGCCTTTGACACGCGGAATTCCAAAAGCAAAGGCTTTGCGTACGTACAGTACGCAGATCCCGAAGCTGCTATTCAGGCTTATAAAACCCTCGATGGGAAAGTTTTTCAAGGTCGTCTCTTGCACATCTTACCGGCTTCATCGAAGAAAACGTACAAGCTAGACGATTATGAACTTTCAAAGTTGCCTCTAAAAAAGCAGCAGCAAATCAAACGGAAAAAGGAGGCCGCATCATCGAATTTCAGCTGGAACTCCCTGTATATGAATGTGTGTTATCGCAATTTTTTTTTGTAGAAATTGGGTTTCCGTTGTCTAACCCTTTTACTAGGCTGATGCAGTTATGTCGTCGGTATCTGAACGGCTTGGCGTGTCAAAATCTGAGCTCCTCGATCCCACGTCTTCTGACGCAGCGGTGAAGCAAGCGCATGCTGAAACGCATGTGATCCAAGAAACAAAAGCCTACTTTTCATCGAATGGAGTGAACCTGGATTCCTTTAAGCAACGGGAACGAGGCAATACTTCGATCCTCGTTAAGAACTTTCCCTTCGGCGTAAAAGCTGACGATTTAAGAAAGCTATTTGAACCGTTTGGGCAAATCAAGAGACTCCTGATGCCCCCCAGTGGCACGATAGCCATTGTCGAATTCGTAATGGCGGACGAGTGCCAAAAGGCTTTTAAAGGGCTCGCGTATCGAAAGCTAGGTGACTCGATCCTGTTTTTAGAGAGAGCACCCAAAGACCTGTTTGATGCAAAATCGACTGGGACACAGATTATGGCCCCTCCTTCAAAGGTGGTCTCGCAAACATTCTCAACCTCAGATACTTTCAAGGCGACCGAATCGGAAGAAACTGAGACTCCGCTGCAGACATCTACTCTTTTCGTTAGAAATCTTAACTTTTCTACAACAAATGCTCGTCTGGCAGAGGTGTTCCAACCCTTGGACGGGTTCCTCTCTGCCAGGGTAAAAACTAAAACCGATCCAAAACGGCCAGGAGAAACGCTTAGCATGGGTTTCGGTTTCGTGGAATTCCGCACAAGTGCTCAAGCACGCGCTGCCCTGGCGGCGATGAACGGCTACAAACTGGACCAACACGAACTTGTCATCAAGACCTCGCATAAAGCCATGGATGCTGTCGAGGAACGAAGGCGCGAGGACAATGCAAAGAAAATTGCCTTGCGCGGAACCAAGATTCTGATCAAAAATTTGCCATTCCAAGCCACAAAGAAAGATATCAGAAACCTCTTCAGCGCGTACGGAAAACTCCGCTCTGTCCGTGTGCCACAGAAATTCGACGGCACTGCTCGTGGTTTTGCGTTTGCTGATTTCGTAAGTGCGCGCGAGGCGGAGAATGCGATGGATGCGCTAAAAAATACCCATCTGCTGGGTAGGCGGTTGGTGTTAGACTTTGCGTCGGAGGAAGCTATTGATCCTGAGAAGGAGATTCAAAACATCGAGAAGAAGATGGATGCTCAGGTTAATCTGGTCAAGTTTAAGAGTCTCACCGGTTCTGGGAGAAAGAAGTTTAATGTTGATGCGGGTGAGGATGAGGATGAATGATTGAAACGAATTGTTATATATCCACGTGCTATTTATTGTAACCCATTACAGAATGGCGTAATGATTAATAAAGGGTTTCCCGTACTGCATTTATTTCTGAGTGTGTTCTTGATACCGCATAGCCTACTAAGCAAGCTGATTATTATCTCGGGCATAGTCTAAGCGTGGTGATCGCAACTAAAAGTTCTCTGGAATTTTGAGTCTAAGCAATAATCGACTTGCTAGGGTTTAAAACCTATTTCATATAAATGTAAACCAAAGGAAAAGACTCGAACGGAAAGAAATATTTTGGCAATGAAGTGAATGAACGGTTATCATATCCTGGCCACGCGAACTTTTTATCAAATTGGATGCTTGATATCGGCGTGAGTACAAGGCAAATCACATGACCGCGCATCAAAAAGGTTTTCATCAGGTCAACCTTGACAGAAATGAACAGTTCTCATGACAAAACATCATCACTCAATCGATTCTGAACATTTGAACGAATTCAGATACCATAGTGTTTTGCACCCTATACAGTGACGGAGAGAAGCCACACCCGGCCTCGGATGTTGAAAGGGGACCTGATATCCTGCGCACTGAATTTTAGATCCAGGAAGAGCTCATATACGTACAGGCTACCACGTGAAGTCCAACCGATTGCTGCTATGACCAGAGGATTCCAGAAAGCTGCGTGAATACCTTTTTTCAAAGGATTGATCACAATACGTTGACTACCTCATCGTATGTTATCTATCGCTGTCCATGGCTGCCTCCGCTGTCCGCCATGTTGCAAACCTCAAACAAGTTCATATCAAAATGGTACCGAGTCCGCGCACTCTCGCAGAGTCCCAATTAGTTCTTGGGGCGTTACGCAAGTATGGTGAGGTTTCGTATTTCTTAAATTTGAAGGTATGCTATAGGCTCCTTATTTTGCTTCTTTTTTGGTGTCAATGTTTTTGTCTTGATTCCGTGGTTTAACATGGAGGGGCATACTTGCCCTTGCTGCATTATTCTTTACTGCATGAATTTTTACTTCAAGTTGATATAACAGGAGACGGGGTGATCAATGCCAATCTTGGCCCTATTATCTATACTCGTTACCTTGGAAATATGGAGAGGTATAATAAAAAGTTGTTCTTCCTTGCTAACGAAGACGGATTAGAATACACCTTCGCGGGAAGCCAAAAATACGGGCCGCTCAGCCCTGGCAATTTTCGAAGATCCCCAAGCCAGGAATGCTGCCGTAGAGGCTTCTCCAGTTGTCGTCCCGATCCCCAGTCTGTCCACGATGTTTCCCACATCATACCCCCCCGATTCTGACGGCCAACAATATTCAACAAAAAGCGCGCTCGGCAAACCACGCATCAAAGCGAAAACCAAAGAAGCTAGAATTAACAAAGCCAAAGAAAAGGAGAAGGAAAAGGAACAAAACATTCACTCTTCTGATAATCAACCCCAGTCATCAATCCTCTGCTATATCGAGCCTTCTCACCACGACCATGGCGTCGCTGTCAAACAGAATCCATACCATAATGCCTTCCTCCTCACGTCTAACTCAGTCGAAGTTCAGGATCTTCTACAGACAGCCAATGGCGGTGATGACAAACATGCTCTAAAACAAGCCCAAGCGACCTGGTTAGGACATGTTGACTGTTTTCCGAAGAGAAAGCGGCCGATTCCAATTCGCCATCAGATTAACGCTATGCGGATTGTCGAGACATTGCATGGTGATTCACTTATGGAAATGTGGCGCGAAGGGCGGGAGGTTGCGGAAAAGAAGTCCGAGTTCCGGGCGAAGCAGATGGAAAAGCAGCCTAGGGAGGGACAATGGCAGCCTGGGGATAAGGATCCAAAGATAGGGGAGGAAAGTATTGGGCCGCAGGGAAAAGTTAGAATAATCGTACAGTGAGGGGTTTGGTGAAGAAAGAGCAATTTTCTATTCCCTGTCACTGGGAAAGGCCAGTGGTGGACGAAATACATCGCTCCCGAGATTTACAGTCAAAATATACCGCATCTGATTCCATCCTCGCCGGAAAAGATGCCGAAAGTGGTTCCCGCTCACTTTTGCTTTCACTTATGCAATGAAACAGAAGAATTTGTCTATCATAGCGTGTTCTTACATGCGATAATGCTTAGATGACAGCAATGACCAGCCCAAAGTCCAAAAGTTGCGACCGGTCTCTGAATATCAAACAACTCACCCCAGCCAACCAGATTTCAAGGTTCAGCTCGAGCTCAACGACGGATGTAGAAAGACAAAAGATCGGTTGACGAGTACCTACCCAGGGATTAAATATTTCATACGCCATTGAACACTTGGTTCCGTTTGCCGTCTGTCTGGATGGGTGGGGAGAATGAGCTTCATTTGCAGGACGTTGTATGCTCATGTAACATATATACTTTGTATAAAGTATTGCTTTCCTAGCATATGGAGAAGAAGGAAATCCAAAGAGAAAGATAACGAGGGGGTTCAGGTGTTTTAAAGAAACAAATTTAGGGAATATCGAATTCATGGAACCCCGCATGGATATCCGTATATCAATAATAATAGTTCTGTGCAAAGCTACGGGCAGGTTTTGTACACATTCTGAATAACCGTTCACTGCGAGAGGAACTACGAGAGAAGAATAATTGTGAAAACCCCTTTCAATCACAATTGTTCCGTTCTCATATTTGAGGGTTAGAATTTCAATTTTTTCCTGTCGATCATGTCTACTACAATATCTACTATAATAAGGAGACACTTCATGGGTGTGCACTACCACTGATAGAATATTTTTTAAGATACAACGCCTCTTGTTTCCTGCGTCGGGTTGGTAAATTCACCTGGGGTTGGGGACAAGATAGGTAATACCATTCTCATCACGATACGCGAACGTATGCTATAATTCCGAAAATCGTCAGCCAAATTACCGCCTAGCATCGAGACGTGTCTGGGCTCAGGGAATCATGATGTGGGAGAAATTAGCAAGCAAACACAGGGGCAGCAATAAAAACTTACTCGCATCAATCTGCTGAATCTGGGGTAGCGCCAGCCGCACTTTATTTCTATACAGCGCCGGAGCTTTCGTCTGCAGAGGATTTCCTTCAAAATACACCGTCTTGAGCTCCTTTTTATCACTCAACTCACGCTCGACTTCATCAAAGCTGGCAAACTGGTTGTTGGAGGCCCAGAGCTCTTCGAGGTGGGAGAGATGGGAAAGGTTTTCTAGTTTACTGATTTGGTTGTTAGAGATATCGAGGACGCGGAGGTTGGTGTTGTTTTCTAGGCCAGAAATCGCAGTTATGGCGTTGTGGGAGACATAGAGCTCTTCGAGATTACGGAGGTTTGAGAGGCCAGAGATGTCTGTTAGGCGGTTAGAGGGGAGTGAGATGATTTTTAGGCTGGTGAGGGTGTCGATGTTCTAGATTTCATCATTAGGTTGAAATTGCGAGATACTTATGTTTGGTTATATTCCCTCAAATTGAAGAACTGTGCTGAATCATGTGCATACCTTTATTTCACTGATTTTATTTTTTCCTAGCCACAACTCCTCTAGAGCTGTGAGATCATCCAGATTTTCGATATCCTAAATCATGCTCGTAAGCACAATTCTGTTACACCCCTCAGTGCAGCTGAAAAAAAAAAAAAAAAAAAAAGGAACCATAGCCATATGGGAGGGCGTATCGCATACCCTAATCCTATTGGCCGCGAGCTCTAAATTCCTCAACTCCTTCAGCCCGTCCAAACCCTCAATTTCCTGTATTCGATTCTGCACGAAATACAGATCTTTCAAGTGGATCAAGTGCGAGACGTTCTTGATATGCTTGATATTGTTAAAGCTAAGATCCAGGCTAGTGAGCTTGGTGAGATGATCTAGTCCTTTGATGTGCGATATCAAATTGTCATAGAGATCTAAATCGGTAAGCGTTGGCCCAAGATTTTCGGGAAAGCTAATTCGAGATATTTCATTTTGTCGGAGGCAGAGTCTCTGTATTATATTTTTGGTTGGTTGGACGGTTGTAAGCTGGGACGTTTTTTATAAATTAGGATACGTTGGATGGGGGCTAGGTACCTCTAGATGCGTGAAACGTTCCAAATGAAGTGCTGGTAGGGAGGATATACGGCAATGGACAAGGTCGATGTCCTATTTATTTGAATCAACGATAGCTCATTTCCTAAGTATTTATCACCCTAGAGGGAGGAAAAAGCAGCGCGTGAATGCCGAATCACGGGGTGGCGGGCCGCCCCAAGGGAATCATGGATGCTTACACACCTCAATATCATTGCCAAAATCCGAAAGAAGGTCTAAAGAGAAATAAAGTATATATATTGTCGTTCTACACACTTGACTATGCCGAAGGTGATATGTGCGGGTACAATACCCGAGGGAAAATATATAAAAACATACCTTCATCTGCCTCTATCTCCTCTGCAGGCGGGGCATCCTCATCTGAATAGTCTGGGTCTTCGAGAGCTTCTGGATTGGCGAGAACGGCATGGCGCTCAACTCGCAGCTTGCCATCCCAGCCTTTACCATCATTCATCGCCGCCCTGTTGTTTTGAATCTCGTTGTTTGGGGAGTGAGTGGGGTTCAAAGGCAAGCTCGTGATTGTTGAGGAGGGGTTAGGTTCCGTCATTCATGTAGCAGCGGTGGCTGAGCTGATGATTGCCTTTGGAAGCTGAGGAGGAAAGGGATTTCTGTATAAAGGAATGATGTCGGAAAGAAACCGATCTGTAGCCGTTGGCGAGGTTCGGTTCCGCTAACCTTACGAAACTTGGTGGATGATGTAACGAGCTGGCCGCTGTTGGATGAAAGTATTTATGTCAGCCAAGCTTTTATATTGGGCAACACCGTCATTTTTAGACGCTAACGGTAATAAAAATAGGTATGCAGAGTACCTAATTAGTTGGTGGAATGTACGATTTGGACTCGAGCATTTCTCTAAATTCTGAGAGATATGTAATGTGTTTCTTCTACTCCGTAGTAGTTAAGATATTTATTTGAAATGTTGTGAATGGAGCTAGTGCTTTGAGCTTTTTTAACAGCCCCTTGAACTGCTCAAAAGGAGATGACTTGCTCACGTCACACCTAGCTTCCTATGTACAGGTTCATTACAATACATCAATATTTTTTTCACTCAGTAAACATAAAGATTTAAATTACCTACCAATACAGAAAGATGAAGGGATGGTGACACTATGCGGCCAATGCTTTCTTCCAACAATTACGGAGAGGAAAGCGAGGGAACCAAAAAAAAAAGGGCAGGCAGTTGGGGGGAAAAAAAGAGATTGTTACAAGATGCAGGTGAATAATAGGGCTAAAAGACGATTCAGAGTGAGAGAACGCTGCAATAGCAAATGATTGTTACTATCTAGATAGGTTGGTAGGCATGCGGGATATGATAGCAGCATATGCATTGGTATTTTATGTAAATTAGGTATAAAAAGGAGGGGGGGTGGACAGAACCCAGGGAGGGCTTTCAAATAATGAAGAAATCGAATATAATACCTATGGTTTCACCAGAGAACCCATAATGATGTGATGAGAAAGGCAAACATGGGGCATTGCGGTGTCCTACAAACTAAGGGGCGGGAAACGGAGGGAATAACATTATCCAGAAAATGGGAATAAAAAGACAGCGCAAGAATAATGTAGTAGCAGAATTTGGCCTGCCAGTGATAATAAACAATAATGTTAATAGTAATAAAGGTTGCAATGAGATTTGGTTGGGGGTGGGGAAGAGAATATCGGAGGGAAATAGGAAGAGAAGGGAATAAGGATACTAATTTCCCGCAAATAAGTTGCTATACTTGTGTGATATCTTTCAGGAAAAAAAAAATCGCTGCTTCAGTTCACAAAAAGACAAAAAGGAGGGAGAATATATGTGATATACGAAGGCCAGATCATGGAAGAAAGCTGACAAAGGAGAATGATTAACACACGGGGGGAGGGAGGAGGGGGGAGGGACTAAAGGAATAACAAAGGAGATGCATGGTCGCAGTGTGTTTGTGTCTATGCCACTCGGGCAGAAAATAAGGATAGGAATGGACTCTTGTACCCAGCAAGGACATTTTTTTGATGGTCTGCAATAGTGAGCAGACAAAACGCCTGTTTGATGCAACGGCAAGGAAATGCTCGAAGGGAAATGAAACGCTCACTCGGAGGAAATATATGACCCCTTTCAAGGGGTTGCTGTCAAAGGGGTATAAACGGAAGGGTGCGGTGAAAATGGGAGATTATGCGTGAAAAAAAATTGGATAGCCTCAGGGGGAAATCTAGCCCATAGGAGATATCGCAACTAGTTCCACCTAAAATCGGAGGACGTTTTGCTCACCCTTTTGGTTGTCGTGGCCGTCATGGCGGCATTTGGTGAGTTTGGATCTCAATATTTACTGCTCCAAGAGCCAACCTTGCAATTTAAGGTGAGCGGTGGACGAAAACGTATGAAGCATAATGACCATTGCTCTTGGTATGACAGGTTCCAGGCCAAAGTAAATTATCTCCTGATACTCCCATGGGGCAGAATAGATGATTTGGGAAAGAGTCTGGCAAGCTGCGGCGTAAATAGCTGAAAGTCCCGCATCGATGCGGTTGCTATAATGCAACGTTCAAAACCAAGCTCACATCCCGAACTTGCGAATCCGCCAAATCCTCGAGAACCGGAATAAGATCTAATAATTCATTATCGTGGGCATCGGAGAACCAGCTGCTAATAGGAATGGCATGCTGAGGGTGGAATATGTACGATGTGGGGGAGTTGTCGATGATGATAGTATCTCGGAGGTCCCGGCCAACTTGCGAAAGATCCTGTGGCCACCCAGAGTGTAAGTTAAATGCAAATATTGGTTGTAATTGGGTGGGAGAGGCAGACCTTGACATAATTTCCCTGATGATTATAACAGCTGTCTCTAAATAACCGGTGATGTATGACTTTATGGATATCTAGCTGGTCTAATAGAGGATCACCATACTGCAAAGTGGAAAAATGTTAGCTACGCCTATCGTCGTCTCTTATAAATACCAGCTTTCAACGAACCTTTGATACAGATGCTGTAAAAACGACAACTTCATAGAGTTCTCCTACTCGTTTCATAAACTGATCAACGCCAGGTCGCTTAATCACGTAGATATTATGATATTGCCCTTCTATTTCTACCGGGATGGTGAAATCCGCTTTCTCAAGGACCTTAAAAAAATCATTCGTCAGTAAAATCGACTAACAGTATTACCAAATCAAGAAATAAGGCTCTTTTTCTTACTTTGAAGCTGCTGTGGACAAGGGTTTCATCAAGGTCGAGGACAAGGCACTTGCGGTTCTGCAGGTGAGGCTCAATGGGAGGTAATAGCCACTGTTGTTTCTCCGGTTGAATTGCCGGAACAGGTGGGATGTACTTGTTTGTCGATTCAGCGTTGCGATCTAACGGGGGTGGAGGTGGGATCTCCATCGCTCGCTGCGTGGGATCGTCGTGGAGTGGAGTGTCCAAATCTTCTTCTATATAACTATCCGCAGACTGCGTATCTTCCATGGCAACATCGCGATTTCCGTTGGGCTGTTTCGAGGCGGCGTCCGTGGACCCCGGCCTTTTCTCAATGGAAACGCTAGTTGTGTTTGAAGAAGTTGACTTCTCTGATGCGGGGATAGGTGGTAAATCTGAATCTCGATTTGTATAAGGCTTGGAACCCGAGCCAGAACCCGAGCCCGAGCTTGAACCTGAACCAGAGTTGGATGGAACTGGTAGGTTTGAATGTTTATCAATATGCTTTTTAGCAGAGCTATCGGAACCGGTTTCTCCAGGGATTGTGGCCACACCATCTTCAGTGTGCGACCCTTTCCGGTCAGTATTTGCCTTTAGCGCAACTTTTTCGTCAAAAGAAGTTGGTTCTCTGGAATCTGCAATGCTCGAATCTGCAGCGCTGGGTTCAGCCTTCTCGACTGGCGTTGGCTGCCTACCATGGGACGACTGTGGCTTTGCGGATCTCTTTGGAGGTATTACAGGGTCCTCCCGATCGTCATTTGACGCGCCGCCACAGCAGCTGAGGAATGAAAACATCTTCGAGGGTCCCTTTGCCGATTTTTCTTTAGGCTGATCATCAGCATCTGGCGTGGACTCCTTGGGGTTGGTACCTGCGGTATTAAGCGCGTCGGTGCGCTGGGATCGCTTACTACTTGCCATGCTTCCGCCTCGCTTCATACTTCCAGCATTGCTTTCAGTGACATTCGGTGGCCTGTCTGGAGCGGTCGGGTGCCCTCGTGGTTTTGCATTGGAAGAGGACCGAGACGGGACGCGAAGGAATGTTCGCTTTTTCTTTGGAATCTCAACATTGCCAGATGAACCTTGAATCGAGTTTGTATGTGATGTGTGTTTCTGCTCTAGGGGAGTTTCATTAATGGACTGATCGGGGTCGGTTGACAATAAATTTTTTGTAGTCGCATCGTTAAGAAGGGGTAAGACAGAGTCTTTAAAAGCGATGTTGGGGTCAGCAAAGGTATGGTTCTTGAGGGATGATAATTCAGTAAAATTGAATAGAATGGAATAACTCACTGGACCCTGGGCCGTTGGATGAAGTCGTCATGGGTAGGTTCGCGAAAGTTAATTCCAGCAGATGGAAGAAATGAGGCTGTGTTGATCCGTAAATGAACGAACGGGGCAAAGTGTGCCGTCTTAACACAAGCTGAGAGAGACCCAAACACAAACGTGATATTTCAAAAACCACCACTTCACTTTGTATGCCAATTCAAAAGGCTGTCAGAAAGAAGATCACCAGTCCTTTTCCTTCTGAGTTTATGCGCCCAGAATTTAAGACTTATAGCGAAGGGATGAACACTAGCTTCATCCAGCTCCAAGGAACCGGCCACGAAAGTATCCACGAAATCAACAGCTCCGCAATGACCTCCCCAGTCAGCTTTAACCTGTCAAAGTTAACAAACAGGCGAGGAATTTGAAACTATCTAAAAGTTTGTATCGACCAAGGAATGAAGGATTCCGGCAGGCCAAATATTCCCAAACTCGCGTCTCCGCGCTTAGGCGAATGTCGTAACAGCAGTGGTGTATAGTTAAGCTCATCCAAGTGCTTTCCCACTGAACATTCAAGCCGAACGATGAAACTCCACGGGATCTTCAGCGGGAGATAAACGAAGTTAGACAGGCGGACGAGGAGACGACGGAGCGGAGGAGGTCCTTTGCGACTAACAAAAGAGAGCCAAGGCTGGGTAAAGAGCAAGAAGCCCAAGGAGGAATAGTCCAGTTATTAGGGGAGAAAGGCTGAGTTCACGTCGAATCCCGGCTGGCACAAGCGAATTGGTAAGGGGAGAAAACGTCAGGGCACGGAACCAGCTCAAGCGACTCGAGGGTGACACTGCTCGCAACAGGACAGAATGAAGACAGCACAGAATACCAATAGCAAAAGAGGTGGAAGAAGAGGAGGAGTGGTCGTTGAGTTGGGTTGGGATGGGTCAAGGTGTGGTCTGGACGGAAAGGAAAGGGGGCGGTTAGCCCTTGTACTATCCTGTACCGTAATAACGTGGCTGGCCCAGATGATAGGTTATTACGGGCGTTGTGGCAGCTGTTACGGCGGCATTACGGCAGATCTTGATACCACACCGAAAATGCTTCAGGCCATATGTTGACTCTCCATTTTCAAATAATCCATGCACGTACCATTGGTATATTACGCGCATGTTAAGAGTTACTTGTGGCTAGGATCAGCTCATTATGATGTTGCATTGGCTGATATATTCACGCGTATCGTTAAGCTTTGTAATATTACCCCCGGGTATGAACCACAATTCGAGGGGAAACGGGGCACGTGAGAAGATATGTACTCCTCGCTCCTCCGTACTGTGTACAGTTTATGAACGACCTTTCTTGTTTCATGACCTTGCACTGAAATCCACTTAAGTTACTGATTTGCTTGATCACGATCAATCTTATCTATTCTACTCCGTACTCTCATTTATACGACGACGGTAAGCACCTTTCAGGAACATATTGAGTCTCCTGCACCTAAAAATAGAATTTGAGTAGAGTTCGCCTGTTGGTTGCTTGAGATGCTCAATCGTAGATCTTCCTCCACTTTCATTTCAATTGAATCAAGTAGTTATTTAGTTTGACGTATGGCTCCTTGAGCCGTCCTCCCGCCTCAAGTTGTGATAGGGGTGCAAGGTAGCGCGCTCTCCTCAATCGACGTAACGAAGAACTTCAATATAGGAACTTGCTCCAGAACACTTCAATCATTCAAGGCCGAGCGGTCCGGCGGCTAATATTGGGGATAGGCTTGATCAAGCTGAGCAACCCATGATACGTTCAACAACCTTGGATAAAGCGGAGAAAGGGATTTGCATGAGTTGACCGTGTACATGCTGACACAGGAAGGGGTTTCTTCCCTTTCGCCGACTCTAAGCCGTCTAAGTATTTCAGGAACTCAGGGCTTCCCTCTGGATCTTGTGTTCCCTGCGTTTTGATCCTTGACAATTTCGAGACTCGCACATGGGCTATGGGTAAACCTACGTTGGGCTTTCCTTTCGATGTTTGAGCCACGGGGAAATGGACATAATAAAATTTTGGGAGTCGCTAATTAGCGGAGAATGCAGTCAGGTCCAATATGGTTGAGAAGCAAGCTCATTGAAAGGAAGTTTGCTTTGGAGGAAATCGAGGCGCTCATAGGCCCAACTCTGTACATGTTTCACGGTGCCAAGGGTAGAGTTTATTGCTGTCATTGGACAGCCGTTCCCTTCACGGCGCTTACAGCGAAATCTAGATCGGAAAGTGGTTAGCCAACAGGTTGCCCGCTTTCCACTAGGGGCACTACGGGTAATTTACCGCTAACAGGGGCGACCAAACCCGCCACAGAACCAGGTGATAGCCTTCATGGTCAGAGCAGCATCCGCAGGCAAAACATCTACACAGCATATGCCTTGGAGGCAAAATGAAATGACCAGCGAATGGTATGGAGGTGCATGCTCCATGTTATGCTTTAGCTATTTGGAGTCAGCCAACAAACAGCTTCCCTAGATGAAGCTATGACTTGGGGAACTTCACGAAGACTGTTCTGCATGGATGGCGACTCTTTAAGTGCCAAGCTTGAAAAGTCGCTATTGAGACATCTATTCAGGAAAGTCATGCCAAATATGATATTTGGTGCAAACTGCTTAAGGGCGGCAGCCGCACCCCCACGGGCGGCTAAGGCGAATCAGGTTAACAATTTTGGGTATTATTACTCTAGTTCTCGGGTACTGTATATTACATGTGTAATCGTATTTCATACCAAACTTTCGTTCAGTACAGAACAGTACAGTAACCTTCCTTTCGTGATACGTGATTTTGATGTCATGTGAGCTCCTCCGTATCCATTTCTTGGCGTCGTCACATGCCATCCATCGAATGGGTGTTCAACCGAAGTACCTAGAGTGGATATCTCGGACTTCCACTCTTCGAAGTTACACCTTTGTCTGGTATAGTTGGCATTTTCCCAACATCCACATTGACTGAAAGTACCAAAAGAGCTACGAACGACCTAGTTATCTGCTTCAAAGCTGGCGTCGCAAAAGCAATCGGATCCCAACCAAAAAAAGACGGATCCTGTCTCTCTGCGCTTCCATTGCTTTCAAGGCTGACAATGCAATATCTGGAGGGGAGATAAAGCGGCATATTTGAACCCAAACTCAGCTGGGCTGTGATTGATCGTAGAGCATATTCCATACACGGGCGCAATGGCTGCTCAGTCGACGTTGCGACCTCCAGAGGACCCCTTACTTGTCTTATACACCCACTACTCGAAGCTGTTGCAAGATCGATTTCGTAAATCTTCCAGAACCGCCAAGCTAATCGCAACTACTACTCTCCTATTATCGATCATCGGAAGCGGATATGGGGGCTATGGCTGGTGGAAGGAGTGGTCGAAAGAGCGGGCACAGGGAAGACGTTTGTTGAGGAAGAATTCCGGTATTCGTGGCAAAAATGGAACGCGGATAATATACGTTCCCTACAAATCGTCTGTATCGTCTTCCAATAACTCGAAAGTAACCATTCACCCGACGAAGCAAACGACATTTGATGCACATCGACGGCTATTCCTGAATCCTCCCCGGGCCGCCGGCCTTGGTGACATATCCTCTCTATCAAACCAGATACCACCCCCCTCCACTAAACCAGGTTTAAATCTGGCCTTCTTGCACCAGTTTCTCAGTCTCCTGAGCATCATGATTCCGAGGTGGCATAGCAAGGAGACTGGGTTTTTGGTTAGCCACGGTGTCTTTCTCATGCTTAGGACATATTTATCTCTTGTGGTGGCGAGACTTGATGGAGAAATTGTTCGAGATTTGGTCGCCGGCAAGGGTAAAGCTTTCATTTGGGGCCTCATCAAATGGTGCGGAATTGGCACCTTCGCGGCTTATACCAATGCTATGATAAAATTCCTTCAATCCAAAGTCTCGATTGCCTTCCGAACGCGACTCACGAGGTACATACATGACCTGTACCTAAACGATAACATTAATTACTATAAACTGTCCAATCTTGATGGAGGGGTTGGCCAATCAGCGGATCAATTCATCACGCAGGACCTTACGCGATTCTGCGCAGCTTCTGCAAAGCTATATTCTTCTATTGGGAAACCACTAGTGGACCTCTTCGTTTTCAACTATCAACTCTATCGTTCGCTGGGACCCCTAGCACTGACAGGGATCTTGAGTGGGTATTTCGGCACAGCAACAATACTGCGCCGGCTTTCGCCGCCATTTGGAAAGTTGACAGCGGTTGAGGGTAAAAAGGAAGGTGACTTTAGAGGTCTCCACTCTCGACTTCTAGCAAATGCTGAGGAGGTGGCATTCTATGGCGGTGCCGAAATGGAACGTATGTTCCTTAGCAAAAGTTTTAAGGATTTACAACGATGGATGGAGGGTATTTACAGCCTGAAAATCCGTTATAATATGCTTGAAGATATGATTCTGAAGTATTCTTGGTCCGCTTTCGGGTATCTCATCACATCACTTCCCATATTCCTACCAGCATGGGGCGGTCTAGCTGGTGTTTCCGAAATGACTTTCTCCTCTGCCGAAACTTCTGGCAGGGAGAGAGACCGTATGAAGGATTTCATTACAAACAAGCGACTCATGCTTTCCCTAGCGGATGCAGGTGGCCGTATGATGTATAGCATCAAAGACCTTTCGGAGTTGGCGGGATACACTTCTCGTGTGTATACGTTAATATCAACGCTTCACCGCGTACACGCTAATGCATATGCTTCTCGCCGTAGTTCTCATCCGGAATTGTATTCGCTTTCGGATGTACAGGGCACGATCCACAGTGGGTTCGATGGCGTGCGCCTTGAGCATGTCCCTGTTGTGGCACCATCCCTCTTTCCGCAAGGTGGTGATGAGCTTATCGATTCATTAACGTTTATAGTCCATTCTGGAGAGCATCTTCTGATTTCTGGACCGAACGGTGTTGGAAAATCTGCTATTGCACGCATTGTTGCGGGGCTCTGGCCGGTTTATCGTGGACTAGTCAGTCGGCCTAGAAGCTTTGGTACAGATGGTATAATGTTCCTCCCGCAGCGCCCGTACCTTAGCGTGGGCACCCTGCGTGACCAAGTCATCTATCCCCACAGCGAAATGGATATGCGAGAGGCCGGGAGAAGCGAGGCTGACTTACTTCGCGTATTGAACGCTGTCCACCTAGGATATCTACCTGACCGTGAGGGTGGCTGGGACTGTCGAAAGGAGTGGAAAGACGTTCTGAGTGGTGGTGAAAAACAGCGCATGGGTATGGCAAGACTTCTCTACCACGAACCTCGATATGCATTTATCGATGAAGCCACTTCGGCTGTCTCTTCTGATGTGGAAGGTTTGCTCTATGAACAAGCTAAGCAGCGGGGGATCACCTTGATTACGATCTCCACTAGGGCTTCACTGAAGAAGTACCACACTTTTAATCTCACCCTTGGGATGGGAGAGGATGGAACCGAATGGGAAATCGACCGCATCGGCACGGATAAGGAAAAGATGGGTGTGGAAAAGGAAATACAAGAACTGCGGAAGCGGCTTGATGAAGTCGAGGGGTGGAAGTTACGAAGACAGGAAATCGATGACGAGCTGCGTAAGGTGTGGGTTCTTGATGGCGGGGCTTACCTGGCTCCTCCTCCATACGATGGGGGGGCTGAAGATGTGATCGAGGCTAAACAGCAAAACGAACAGGGGGGTAAGGATGCATATGCAAATAAACATGCGGATTTGGGCTTGGACGTAGATGCGGAGGATGCAGATGCCGAGAGGCCAGATGCATAACCTGGGGTCATAGAATAGAACATCTACTTTGTTGGTAGATTTTAGCAATTGACTTTCTGATGCGTCTATTTTGGCCTATTGGCTATTCCTGGAAACCCTTGCATAAACATACATATCCCGTTTTGGAACTAGTTACATTTTCTCAGAATAAGAAAATCGCCAATACTATCCTATCCTATCACATCTCTCGGGTCCACGGGATTTGGATGAGGAGTCGTTGGGGGGGTTGACTAACCGCGCTTTCTGGCGGTACAATCCAGAGTCTACTGACATCCCTATTTTAGTTACCACTTCTTCCGCGGGCTGGGCAACCCGTTTTACGTTTACCCCGGCTAATCAACAAATCAGAAGAAGCAAAAAAACAAGCAGCACATGAACAGCCATAAAACTATTGTCTTACCACAGGGAGGTAAAAGCAAGGAAACGGAAAAATAAGAGGCAAATACAGGGATCTCTACGGAGTACACCGTATGACCATTGCATGGGTATCGTCTTCGCCATGTCTATTTGCTGCAGCACTCCAATGATCTCGAGCCAACGGTGGCCGACAATATGTATAAATATATCCAATAATCTCCATTTTTTGGGGCCTGGCGAGGGTTTCGGTTTGATTAAGTATTCAATATTTGTTTGGTCTTGAGACATTCGTGTTCATGAAGATATCAGCTTGAAAGACGGAAAACAGAAGGAAAGGAAAAAGGAAAGGAAGAAAGTATTCTTATCTCTTACATACAACCCAATTATAGGACGGGAGCAGTCTTCACCCCACCCATCAGAATGCCATCCAATATCACTCCGCTAGAGATAATCATATGCGCACCCATTCTTCTCGTCGCTCCGTTCGTCCTGACTTGGATTGTTACTAACATCAAGGCACGTTGTGGGAGCCTGCAACGAAGGGATCCTCCACTGATCCCTTATTCCATTCCATGGCTTGGCCATGCACTGTTCTTCCGCTACGGGACGACTCGTTTCGCGGCCTGGGTTAGGTTGGTTGAACCCTTTCTTCTCTATCTCCTGCGTTCCGAGGGTATTCCCATACCAAATAACCCTGGAAAAAAGATGAAACGAAAGGAAAGAAGAAGATAGAATTTGCCATCCTTTGCTGATTACGTTTCGATCTCACATTTTCTAGGGAAAAATATCCTAACCTCCCGGTGTCGAGAACGTTGATTGCAGGAAATTATTTGTATACGATTTTCGACACCAAACTGGCAAGCCAGATTGATCGCCGCCCTAAGCTTTTTGCCTTCGATCCCGTCGTTTTGTTCGTGAATAGGGCTTTTGGGGCCCCCCAAGCTGACCTTGATGTTCTTGGAAAGGGCCTCCCGACTCACACTCACGGTTCAAACGATAAAAGCGACCAAGGCATGATCCCAGAACTTCATCGACAACATTTCCCTTACCTCAATGGCCCAACTTTACCCCCTATGGTATTTAAATTCTGCGAAGTTTTGACTGCCAGCCTAGAAAATGCGTTTCCAAAGAAAGGAGGCTATGATACCGACGGGTTGTGGGTAAAGTTGGATTTAAAAGAATTTGCTATACGACGTTTCACGCTTGCTTCCATTCCGATGCTAATGGGGACTCGTCTGCTGGAAGTTTGGCCACAAGCGTATGAGCAGTTTTGGAAATTTGATTCCAAGGCATTAGAGCTCACGACGAACTTACCCAACATGCTCATGAAAGAGGCAGTTGCAATTCGAGAGGCCATGATTTCTGTTTTAGAACGATGGGAAGAGGAAGCATCTAAACATCGGAAATTTGAGGACGTGGAATCGGAAGATCCCGCCTGGGATGAATATTGGGGAGCCAGATTGGTGAGGCAAAGGCATCGCACATTTCTGAATAATGGTATTAGTAAACGAGGACGGGCGGTTTTCCATCTGGGAGTTATGTGGGCGTACGTTGTCTCACCTGTTTCCTATTGTATTTCTTTGTTCGACCAAGGGCATCACTGATCATCATATAATATAAGAACAAACGCCAACGCTATCCCGGCCGCCACATGGATGTTGATACATTGCGTTCTCGATCCGCAACTCAATGGTCAAGTTCGCCGTGCAATAACATCGTCTCAAAGGCCAGATGGTACGGTTGATATTGAAAGCGTAGCCGCAAACAAGCTCATAAAATCAATATTCTTTGAGACACTTCGCCTATATGTGTCGTCACCATCAGTGCGGTTGGTTACAGAGACGGCTGAACTTGGGGGTTACGTGTTTCACAAAGGAAGCACGATATTAATTCCCGGCCGAGAAATGCAAATGGATCCAGGCGTTTGGTCTCTCGACGGCTCATCTCCGGATGTTTCCAAATTCTGGGCTGAAAGGTTTATTGACGAGGAACAGGACGCTGATGGAAACAAGGGAGAAGATATCAACGGGCGTATCAAATTGCAGGAGGGAAGCGAAAGAATTAAAAATGGGATGACGCTCTCAGCAGACGCAATGGCGATGCCGGGCAAAACATGGTCGAAGCAATCAAGAGAACGAATGTATTCGATGCGTCCATTTGGAGGAGGGATCAGCTTTTGTCCCGGAAGGAACCTTGCGATGTACGAAATGGTGGTTAGTTTGGTGGCCATACTGTCGGCATTCGAGATCGAGGTTGACAAGGAAGCACTGTCTTCAAATGGAATGCCACAACCGAACTTTGACTTGTCGGGAACCATGGGCCCTGATAGGCAGTTTATTGTGAGAATGAGGAGGCGAACCCCCACTGTGAATTAGATGCTACGGGACGGTGTTAACCAACGTTTTAAACTCGTAGTAGGTACGAAGATAAATTTGTTTTGAAGATAAGGGGCATGAAACAAAAAGAACTTTTGCAAACTACTGTTTTTAGTAACGACTTGTCTCGTTTTCGCGGACATATGAAGACATAGCAGTCTCTTTACTTTAAGATCAAATGAAAACTCTCAAATAAGTCCATGATGAGTAAAATATACATACTTTGAATCATCAGGTATGTTCTATTAATTCATAAGCCCGAAACTTTCACTCCTTGTTCTACTTCACCACGCGGAACATGGTATATAACACTTCTCTAACGACGCTACTCCAAACTGTTAGAGATAGGTTTAACCAAAAGTAATAGGGGTAAATTGGGCACGCCGGCTTTTTCCAAAGCTTTCTTCATCAATTACCAGGCATCGTCTGTCAACATATGTATTCCACATTCATCAACGTAACGTTTTCAAATTCTTCAGTCGCTGGTGGAGCAGTACTGAAAAATTCTTGTATCACAGTCAGGGTATCGACTTTTAGATTTCCAGGAAAGTTCTCTGTGCGGAGTACGGAGTATGGAGTATTTAATTAGGCAACTCGCTGAGATTGACTGTGCTCGAGTTACGTTTTAGTTATCAGTGAGCCGGAATTACAAATTTCCGATAGTTTGCGATCCATTAAGACCTTTGTCTCAGCATCGTCATGCTAACCTTCAACCATCCACTTCGCTGGTCGATATGGTCTACTCTATGGCATTTTAGCTCTGTGTTTTCAAGGAGTATCGTTCGTCCATTCCAATTTCGGCTCAATGGGTTGGCCGAGCCAGGATTTGAGGACGTTGAGCAGAGCGAGAGCAAAGAAAAAGAGCAAGTCGTATGATATAACACCAAACCAGAGTATGTCTTTCGCTAAACTTTATTGTCTAGCACGTCAAACAGGCATTATTGAAAGATTCACAAACACACATTGAAGAAAATAGAGCAGTTGCATGAAACGAAAGCTCGGAACAGGTAGCCTATGACGCTCTGTTCAAGGAAGTTCTGGATCATGGCTCAACTTCCATCATTACACGGATCAATCCTGAGGTTGTTCTCAAATCGCCTCGCTATTCATGGTGGCATTCTCCAAGCGCAGAGTTCCTGATTCGGTCAAGCATCTCAAGCACAGTGTCAATGTTGAAGAGCAAATTCTTGAGATCTTAGAGAACCATCCTAGAATAATAAAGTATGGATACTCAAATTTTTATTTTCTGTTCAGCATTAATGTATGCTCAGGTTTCTTGACCTCTCTGAAAGCCCTCGAGGTTTAATCTTTGTTAGGATCAATGCTGGGAATTTGCAAACATACCATGACCATCTCAGTGACGTGATTAATACAATCTTGCCTCTTCAATGGTGCTCTCAAGCTGCAGAAGCTATACAATACATTCACTAGAAAGGCGTCATTCACTCTGATCTACCGCTTGAAAACTATTTGCGGCATAGAAATTTTGATGGTATTCTCAATCTCTTTCTCAGTGATTTTGAAGACTCAACTAGCGGTGTTATAGATGATGAACATATCCTGAATTCTGGCTTTTTCAATCCATGGAAAACTTGGGTTTCAACGAAAGCGACAGATATATTCAGTCTTGAATCAGTGTTCTATACAATTATGACTGATCACTGGCCATACAAGTCTGCAGGGCCGTTCAGATCATTGAAGAAGAAATTGAGCTACGGAGAAAGAGTCTTCTCCTTAGGTATGTTTCCCCCAGTTGAAGGCCTAATTGGCGGAGATATTATACAAGGTTGCTGGATGGAACGTTACGAAGAAGTAGAAACAATTGTTGGTGATCAGGGCATCATATTCAAAGAAATTTCATTACAGGCATGAGAGTGTTGAGTACTTATCGCTATTTGAAATAACGCGGCAGAAAATGAAACATTGTCTGTCATCCATTCATGATTTCCGAAGTTATGGAAACTTGTGAGCGTGCTTTTGTCGGTATAAATACCTTTAGTTGTCTAACATAGCTGAATGCAGACTATGGCAGTTGTTACCAAGGATTTAATGCAACCACGTCTCCCATGTCCCTTTCACTCTATTCGAACCCAAAAAAAAAAGAGAGAAAGACAAGCTATCTCGAGATTTGAGTAAAGAAATAGACTGATATTAATATCAGATTAAAATTCTCATTCTAAAGCGCTTTCTCTTTGCAAATAAGTGTTAAATTGAGTGTTTAAATATTATTGTGAATTTGTACAGAAGAATAAAGCTTCTGCTCACAATCAAAATATTCAACATTATATATATTTATATATATAAATCAATTAAATTTCGCAACTGCAATGATGCCTCAACTCACCAAATCTTAATATGATTGAATCAATGTGGGCTTGAATGAAACAACAAACCACTAGAAAGAGAGCTTTCAAAGGTCGCGCGCGAAAGCTATACAAGTATGAGAAAAGACATGACAGAAGCTGTCACAGAAACAGATTCAAGCGTGAATAGAGTGTATTCCAGTTCATATTGCGAAGGTTATAGAGTTAGAAGATGAGAACGAGTAGTGATAGAGAGAAGTGAGTAGAATAATACATAAGCAGAATGAGTAAATCAGAATAATCAGTATTAATTTCAGTGTATTTCAGTCAATGTTTGTGGTGCTAATCAAAACTTTTGTTAGAGTTCTTCGCACTCCGTACTTGGTGTTCACCCTGTTATTCCGCCACTATCTCACTCCTTCAGCTGATCAGCAAATAATTATTTATTAAGGTGGTCCATGAAAGGTTAAACAAACAAGTAAACGTTCAATCGCCTCATGTGCCCTTAACCCCGTCTGTAACTAGTACTGTAAGTTGCGCGAAAGGTGAACCTTCTTTCCGTGTCAGTGGCTGAATGATCACAGCTCAGTGACAGCTTCGAAAAGAAAAAGAACCTTAAGAAAGCAACCCGCTCTAATAACCTTCTGTAAGTTTCCCGAATATCAGGTTCTCATAGACCATATGCGCCAATCAGATCAGCGGGTTTTCATCTGCTGCACGTGACCTATAAGCTTCAATGCTCAAGTTGAACTTCACCTTTTATTTCTGGAAAATATTATTTTGTTTCTTTTTTAAACATACAACGCGTCAACAATTCTATTTCGAGGGAAGAGAAGTAATAAAAAAATGAAAAGAAAAATTAGAAATTCTTATTTATCCGGCCGCCACATTTCTCGATAAACCATGCCGCCGCCGGACCCGCCATCTGGCGAAGATGAAGAAAGTGTCGTCAAAATAGACATGACATTTACTGATGGAGACAGAAATGTCTGGCCGACACATTCACGATATGAACGAGAAGATCCGCATATTTATTTGCTGAAATTAGCTAGGATGTGGATGGAAAAGAGAGGCGATGCGAGACCAGGTGAGTGTCTTCGATCTACTCGTACTATTGCCGCCCCATGCTCTGAATACTCTTTGTATTACTATTATTGCCTGAGCGTACCCTGCACATAGCGAAACGCCATATCCCCCACTCTTTCTTTATATTTTTATTTTTCTCAAGGCTAGGAAATTTAATTGATGATGCATGAATACATTTAAGCTCAAAATTTGTATATATATATACATGCTAGGTTTGAGAGCTACTTGTGTTGCTGGGCTTGAGATCACGTATTCAGTACTGTTGCTCTTTGATTCCCCCATGTTACTCAGTCATTGCCATGTTAACAATCAATTCAAACTCACTCGAGTATAGGGAAACATTATATTCTTGACCGCCTTCCCGAAGGATATGTATATATGTCCCGGGCACGTCAACAAAATCCCGAACTTGTCAGTACAGTATATATGTCAGTGAATAATGTGCATACATAACACAAACTGATAGGCATCAAATCAACACTAGCGGGACAAATATCTGTACGGCCATCCGTCTGGATACTACTTTAACTCTCCAAATCGATTCTGGCCTCATTTCTATTACTTAATGACCCACGGTGCTGCTCCATGCCTTTGTGAGCTCTGCAAAGCTGGCAAGAAAGCACTTAATTACGAAGACCCTGCCATGGCGAAACAGCGACGCAAGCCTGGCCCTAAGCCTAAGACCATGCTTGGTGGAGTGAACACCCACACAAATGGTGCAGTAGGCAGATCCGGTAGGCCACCGACTCATTTCGCTGCTTGTAACACCCCCCCACCCCCTTTTTTGGTTTTCATGGATATATAGCCTCTGACATCCGATCGTTGATATAGGCCGTCCAAAAACGAGAAAATTCTTGGCTGAGGATGAGGAGGGAACACTAGATGTGTTCAAAACACTGGTGTTTAAACTAAAAGAAAGAGGCAGCATCGATCAATCGATTAAGGAATCACACAGTATGGACTGGAGAGCACAACGCAACGCGCTACAAGACCACCTAACCAGGACCTTTATGCAACACTCGTTCATTCCCCGCCTTGGTGAACTTGTTCTATGGTGCTACTCCTTCCAAGGTACGGAGCTTAAATTCAACTGGGCTACTGACAGCTTCGAAATGTACTGCCGGAAAAGACGAAAATTCCTTGGCACTCCTGAATGGCGAGCAGGAACCGTTGCACAAACGGCTGAAGAACCTCCTACCCTCGAAGATGTAATCATGGAAACTGAGAAGAAATTTGCTGTCAACAAGTCTGGTTTCCGGATAGAAACATTCCCAGACCCAAATAGCCCCAACAAGAACCTCTCTCGCCAATACAAATATGTGCCACTGAGCTGCATTCGACCTCTGAACTACTGGCAGATATTTTTACAGGGAACGCATCCTGACGAATATCACCCATCTATTAAAAACGCGCTCACAATTATGTGTTCGTGCTCCGTGGTCGACAAGTACCATTTCAAGGGAGTGTGGCCCGACGCAACGGTATATTGTAAAGGAATATTTATTGGTTCAGAATTCTTGATTAGGGGTGACGGCGTTCGACTCATGCCACGGTCCAAATCAATTTCGGCAGATCCACACCATGAGGTCACCGATGTGCTTGTCATAGAAAGTATTCAGGTCAAACTCAGAAACTGTGACGCTGACCTTGCATCGCCGCTACTCTGCAAGTCAACAGCAATTCGCCTGGTGGGCAAAGCCTACACTCTCTCCCACAAAAATGCCTATCGAGAGCCGGATTCCGATCTGCCCCTGAGACCTCTTACCGATGCTGAAGTCATCGATTCTTTTGAGTGCGTGGGAATGCGTGGGTATGGCAAATGGTACCGCATGCAACCAGAGAAGCATCGTATTCAAGTATCACTAGATCAAGTTGTTGGTCGTTGCTACGAATCAGATCTTATGTCTCTCATGTTTGGTGATATCTCCCTTGGGCTCGATCTGGGAGGGGTTATCTCCGGTCGTGAATATGGTCGATTGACCGATCAACGGTTAACTCCGGGCAAAGAATGGTTCTGCGGAGATTCCAGGGTTGAGACACTTGCCCTGGAAAGCTTGAATTTGGAGGAAGTTGGCATATATGATGACACTAGAGATCCGAAGATGTTCCGCGCTAACCTGTATATTATTGATGGAATGGGGACTAATGCTGATATCAGAAATGCCAAAATCCCCCGTGCTATGGGCAGGCCACGGGCAGGACTCATTGGCGGCAGAACCGCGTCTTCCAATTTTGAAAATGTGGGCAAGATGAGCTCATTGATCAGTAGCGCACTTGAGCTACCGGAGGCGTCGGCAAATCAGAGTCCTGCGGAGCTTACGCCTTCTGCTGCTGGCTCTGAAGTCGAATCACAGGACTCTGGCGATAGTGAGAGTAGCGAGAGTGAAGAAAGTGATGAACTGCAGGGCATTATGGCACCGATACCTCTAGCCCGGGGCGGAACGGAGGAGAGTGAAGGCGGCGATTACAGACCGAGCGGATCGAGGACGAAGAAAGCTAGATACGTGTGATCCATTATTTCCAGGCGTCATGGGTTGACAAGTTTCTTTATTCTTCTAAATACTACACTGGAGCAGGGCGTTTGTTTGTTTGTCAAGCGTGGGTTCTTAGGGGCTGAAGTGCTACATGAAAGCAAAGATAAGTTTGTTTTCAGAATTTCTGGTATCCCACTTTTCCTTGGATTTCATTGTTGTCTGCCCCAGCTTTGGGACTCTAGCCTGCAGTTACTTTTTGTTTCCTTTTCCGTTTCATATCTTCCACTGTGTACCACTAGCGAGATACCTCTGTTTCTTTATCCCTTTATCAGCATTTTAATCTAGACGATGGCTCCTAAAGTGTTAGTGGAGCGTACATTTTCTTTTGGAGTTCAAGATATTTACGCTCCTTTCCGAATCACCACTGCTCCCGTACAAAGTTAAAAGTTACACATACACATGCGCGCGCACGCAAACATATTAAATACATTCGATACAAAAACAAAAAATACTCATGGATAAAAAAAATCCACGCCTAGCCCATCGGATCCTGGTTGCAGATTGCAGCCACACAGTGCGCCACTCCTAGTGATTCCGCTCCACCACCTCCCTCGCAAAATCCGCAAAAGTCTTACCTTCCTGCACCTCCTCTCCCAAATTCGGTTGCGTAAACACAGCCAGGGTATTCCTCGCAACTTTACCCTTCACGTTTTTCACCCCCTTAACGAAATGTGGCACAGCCTTAAATCTCCCCTTCGTAATCAACTCCAGAGCCTCCCCTGTCTGAAACGCTAGACAATCCTTGGGGATATTCACTTTGACAATCTGCCCAGTCCGCGAGCGTATATACAACCCAGCCTTCGGGTCCGGTGATACAGGCAATTCGGGAATATTGTTCGGAGACAAAGGGGGCGGATTTGCCTCTTCATCGACGAACATGGCAGAGGTGAGACCAGTGAGGCAGCTGTGGTCAATGTGTGTGGCGCACCAGTCGTCATCCTCAGCCTCGTCTTTATCATCACTCGCGTTCCCCGCTGCTTCCACCGGAGGAAAGTAATGCAGCAACCTAGCTTTGGTGGTCAAACTCGTCTTGACAACATGCTCCAAATAGCCGCTCTTATATCCTTCAATATTGGCCAGCGCATAACGATCACAGGCGCGTGCCACCAACGCTGCCGTATCAATTATCAAGGTGCAGAGTTGTTCAATGCTGCTGCGAAAAGTTGGTAGGTGCCGAGGATCGGGCCAGATATTCGGGGCCGTGTACTGCGGGAAATCTGGAAAATCCTCCTCGGGAGCATTTTGCAGGGATGGATCCTGGTAGAATGCGCAATTTATGTAGTAGGAGCCCTTGAGTGTGTCGAAGTGGCCGGACCGGAGGGTTTCCTTGCCACAGGACCAACCAACAAGGTATTTGGAGCGAGGGCTAGATAGGTTGTCTGGGAGGGATTGAGAGAAGGATAAGTTTAGCCTCATCTCAAAGCACGTTTAACTGATATAGCAAGTTTAACTGTGTAGCTGACCGATCACTCACCGAGTTCATCCTGTGGGAGTGCAGCTAGGTAAGACGCATTCGATAAGGCTGCGGCGCGCAGGTGTTTGAAACGGGCGGGGAGGTCCTTTACGATGATAATGCCGAGGGAAGAGGGACCAAAGGCTTCTGTTAATGTTTCAAATGAAACTGAACCTTTTACATATTTTACATAGAGTCAGCATCTCCTGGCAGATGCAGAAGGACGAAATAGGGACGAAATAGGATTACCTTCTTCAAGCTCCGTGAGGCTAACTGTAACAGCCTGTCCTTGGATGGGCACAGAAGAGTCCATTTTGATTTTGCGTTAGACTTTCCTAGGCTATGTTACGAGCATCAGAGAGCATCAGAGAGAGCATCATTTCTCCTCGGCTGAGATTCTTTCTCATACCGGCCCATTTCTGGTGTCTGGTGGTTCTGGTGATAGAGTTCACGGGGCAGCGGCAGGCAGCCCAGAGCCCCCCACCATACTGTACAGCTAAATCTAGCGGGGAAACTAATAGTCCAATGCGACCCCGCTGGCTCCACGGTTGGCGTCTATTTAGGCGCATAATAAAGGGCCACAAATACGAAGGTCAATTCAGCTCATTCAAATTATTCATCTAACTTGGGACACTGAGCTCAATGATAATATTTCGAGAAAATCTGGCCTTACACTGTCTATAAAAGACAGATAGAACAGGAGCCTGTATTAGTATTAGTTTGGGTATCGAATTACTTGAGTTGCGCCTGAAGAACAGCACAATCTACTCCTCATGAGGCCTCCAAAATATCCGCTTGCACCTGGTCTCATCAACTTGTATTGCACTGGCAACAGCCCCTGCAAAAATCCTTCGTTCAGCTGCACCTGTGATCTCTCTTCTTTGTATCAAACCGGTCTAATCATACGTTTCAGGTATGATGAGAACATTCTCTCAAAAATATAATACTGCTTAGCATTCTCATGACTGCTATCTGACTGACACTCGTTCCAAGTCTTTCATCATTTGGATCACACACTCTACACGGTTTATCTCTGTGAAGTTTCTCTGATGATCTCATTAAATTTGTAAACAGACTTCCCTTTTTATTTCCCTTTTATTTAAGCACTGCTCTATAATGGAGCCGAGTTCTGTAAGGCCAGAATCGAGCGAAAGACTAGGGACTTCTCTATCAACACCATTCTCTGCAAAGTTCGAGGCGCGTTTCAATGAACTAAAACGGGAGCAATCCAGCACCACAGCGTCTGGTGTGAAGGAGGAGGAGGTACGATCCGCCACAGGGACGATTCCTGTCATTGCAAGGACAGTTGCGGGCACTACGGGCAATGCCAGTAACTTGTTGTTAGATGAAACCGTGTCTGCTGCTGCTCTTGAGGAGACTGGCAGACGCGCTGATCGCCCCATGACCATACAACAGACTACTCCAAGCCCAGCTCCAAAGAGAAAGAGACTCGCTGTCGATCCCATTCAATGCACTTGTGCTGTCTCTGAAGAATGCCAAAGGGCTGCGAGAGATGGCTTGTCGGACTGTCGAATTGTCCCAGGGGTCCCTATCCCCAAGCCCAAACAGAGTCACAAACGCCCTAGACCCGCTCGTGAAAACGCGCCGTGAGTACTATATATATCTCTTCTTCTTTTTAAGTTTAAATGTACCTTTTGCAACGCGGAATCACACTTAAATCAACTTGCGGAACCAGCATGGCTAAGTTCCTGATCATAGTTTCCGTTACCTCTCAACGAAAGAAAAAGCTCGGCTCCAGAGATCAGCCGATGACGTCCTGCCAGTGCTCACGCTCTTCAAAAAAGCATCCACGGCCCCTGAGAGTGAGCACACCACCATTTTCAAAAAAATGCGAGAACGGGTCCAGCAACTCCAATTCTATTACATCAGTGAAGCTCTGCCTTCACTGCTTCAAAAATTCATGGATCAAAGCACTGGTCTTCCAGCCATCGTTAACAGTCCTGACGACGCCGTCCCTTGGGACATACGGCTGGATTGCGAAGCAATCCTCATCCGCTGGGAACGTGGCGACTTCGACCCGAGTTTACTTCGTGGTATCAAAGTCGGGGCAGCTGCCGGGACCTCCCGCCGGTTAGACAAAACTTACAGATTCAGAAAGGACAGTATCGTTGTTGGTGATAATGAACTGCGCAATGGCCAGTGGTTCCCCTTGCAAATTACAGCGATCCGTGACGGTGCCCACGGCGAAATCGAAGCCGGAATCTCCGGCCGCGACAAAATTGGTGCGGTGTCTATCATCCTCAGCTCTGCGGGGAAAGGATACCCAGACATCGACCAGGGTGATACCATCTCGTACTGCGGGACACGTGGCAAAGACGGTCAAATATCGGCTGGGACTAATTTACTGATCGAATCCCATGCAAATCGAAACCCCATCCGCGTCCTGCGTAGCTCTAAATTGCCAAAAATCAACCCTTACCGACCTAGTGCAGGTTTCCGGTACGACGGACTCTATGAGATTCATGGGATGGAAGTGCTGGATACCCAGACGATGTTGCATCGATTTAAATTACGGAGGATCCCGGGACAAACCCCCATCCGGTACCAGGGGGTTGAGAAGCGCCCGACGGAGAAGGAAATAGAGGAGTGGAAGAAGATTCAGAATCTTACTGCGAGTTCGAAACTGAATTAAATAGTTGAGGACGGGTGCAGGGGTTCAAAGGAGTGGAAATTTATGGGAAGTTTCCCGTGCGATTTCATAAGTGTCTTTTTACCTGATTCCAGCGGCGTTAATGGGAGTGGAGGGTCATCGCGAATTTGCACACGTAGTACACGAATGGACGGATGGTCTCCTTTAATATTGTTGTTTCTTCCATTCTTTACCCTTTCCATGTTTTCGTGGTCGTTTAGGCGTTATAATATCCTGTTTTCCCCTCCTTGTGCTACATTTTCATAATTAATTGCGTCCTAATCCAGAGCATTGATGAAGAACTGTAAGCAAAATTCTTACGTTTTAAGATTTTGACCGTTTAAAGTGACTAATTCAAGTTACAATACGACAACCATTTGAATTTTCTAAAATATATATATAGTTTTCTCCATATTTTCCTTAGCCAAGTATGATAATAGTGACAACGCAGGATAATCGACGACATCCTCCGCAGAGTCTATGCGCCAGATGAAATCAAGCGATCTATCAAGAGTGAGTAATACGGTAGACTAATCAATTCGATCCAAAAATGCGGGAGAACAAAGTAGAAGCAAGGTCGATAAGGAGGGAAAAGCACTGGAATGTCATTCATTGCCCCAGCTAGCACAACTTGCCCTGTCTTTTCCAGAGTGTCCTAACCTTTGGCCCAGTCGTTCCAACTCCATGCGCCCTGATGAATATTTGACATAGCAAAGGGTGGTCGTAAACCAGCTTGGAAAAAGAAAGGTCAAAAACTCCACAAACGCCTGGGGAGATGCGTTGTATATAGATAGAGCGTACAAAAAAAATAATAAATAAGTTGAAGCAAAAGTAAAATAAAAGGGAAAAGCAGTTGGGAGGCGAGGAGGTTTTTTTTCCCCTCCGGCTACAAGAACACTTTTTGAGCCTCTTTTGGGTGGCTTTCGTTCGGGCAGTATGGACATTTAAACCTTCCACCTTTGCTGAGTCTCATTAGAGATTCCTGGGCAATGACATGGCCACATGGCATCATCATGGGTGGGTTTTCGTCGGTAGTCTGCTCCTTTGAGACGGGACAGACGAAGATAGAATGGAATTGGTAAGCAGGTGGGAGTGGGATTTCAACCTGCATTTTGTTTAGTGGTTAGAGCGCAAAATAGGGCAGGCATGGTAGCTGATGTGGAAAGTTTCAGGGAACATGGGAGCTTTTCTTACGGGAAGTTCGTTTTGAGATGTCCATTCTGTACGTTTCTCCTTCATAATGGTTTGCAGCTTGAGCAGCGTGGGGAGTGCAATCGCACCAGCTGTGGCTGCTATGTATAGAGGAGACTCTGCTGCTAGACCCAGCAGGGAGCAAAATTCACGAGTGAATGAGTGTGATACGTCGTCCCAGGCAGAAGGATTATTAAAAATGCTTCTATATGGAGAGTCTGCGAGATTTGGACAAAATGCCATAGCCCCTATTAATTGTTGAATTTCTGACAGATGCCTTCTCTGAAATGTTGAGAACTCGTTCCTGGCATACTCCAATGCCAGCTGCCGGCCGACTGTCATAGGTGTCTGCGGATTTTTGCCTCCGTGGAATAGCCACACGAACTGCAACCTGCACAGTTCAAACTCCAGATTGCTCCCCCTTGCTTCCAATAGATGCCGATGTTCCGAGGCCCATTGTATAGCCGGCAATAGGTTTCGTTGCTCCTTCAGCTCATGCAGAATTTGATACATGAGAATAAACTGTTTCCTGATGTCACCCGATTGCATCTGCTCCATTTCCATGAGGATGTCGACGGAATCAGAATCGGGTTGCTCAGAAGCGGGTTGTGCCGGAGTTGGATTTTTGGCTACTTCTGATAGAAATGTAGAGGCAACGGAAAACTGGCCCTCTCGAAGTAGGTGCATGGCAATGGCTCTGTTCACCAGCGCTGGCCGCGCTGATAGAGCATCATAAGGGAGAGGCTTGTCTTTAAATAGCTATAGGGGAAAAATAAAGATAATATTAGGTGAATCATTCCCAAAAAGTAAAGTTTTTCCATACATAGAATCCAAATGTTGCGAGACTTACTTTATCTAGAGCTTTGGTATATTTGTTAAGGCCGCTATGGGCATCCTTGAGACTCTCATTTGTGGCATCGAAGGAAGCTTTGACGGGGTTTTGTAGCTTTGCCAAAGTTATGGGTGCTGAGCTGGGATCTGAGTAGATAAGATATTAATATAAAGCCCAATAAATAAAACCTCCATCCGGATAGTGCTGAGTATTGCTACCGGTTTCGGGATGTATAGCAGCCACACCTACTTTTGGCAATGGTGTCCCTTGCCTCCAGGAGCAGGTCAATTGTGGCCTGGACATCCTTGATGCCTTGCCCACTGTGAGCCCGCTTCCAGAGCCGTTGGTGTTCTTTCTGCAGTAAATCCATATCGCTGGTTGATATCGTGGAGAATCCAACAAATGTCGCCTCTTAGAGCTCTACCGGCGTCGGAGAGCGACGGACATATCGTGAAGCTCCGGGTTGAGCTTCGAGATCATAGAATAGAAGAACCTCCGCTAGATAAACAAGTTCCAAGACGAATATGGTGTCTTCTTGTGCCTTTTTCTCGCCCTCAGAGCTTTCGTATGTCGGTGAGGTAGTGGTCATGGGTGGCTGAAGTGAGCAGGTGAGCAAATGGTGGGTGGTGGAAGTGTGATGATGAAGTTGCTCCAACTCCGCATTGTGTATGTAACATACAAAGGCACTCCGTACTCTGTACTGTAATGTAACTACAGAGGATGGTCATTTTTGTATGTACAGAGTACGGGGCAAGTATTAGGGATCTCCCCGTGATGTGGCTCAACGGTACGGAGTAGTCTGTACCGTAATGTATCATCACAATATTTACCACTTACGAGCGCCAAAATGTACGTATTATATAATTATATACCGTATTGTAGCGTAAGTCTCACCGGAAATACAATACTCCTCCCCGCGTTGTGACATTTATCAGCCACTTTGTGACGTCGATGCTCACAGATGTCAATCATCCTCACAAACGGTACACAATAACATCTAAATTGTTGGTATTCCAATCTTGCGGTCTATATAAATCCATCTTTTTGAGGATGCACACCTTTAATCATATACTGTCGCATCCTCCATCATACCGATGATGGCCTTTTTCACTGCCAGCTCCTATTTCTCCCAGTCCTGGCTCTCTACGGCGGCCATAAAAAACACCGTGGAGGTACACCGCTGAGCCAATCCAACAAGCACCTAACGCACATTATCCTACCGCCGATCACTCATACATCAATTCGAAAAGGTCCCTATCAACATATAGAACTGTTTCAAATTCTGCTGTCGAACTGCCATGGCCTATCCCAACGAGTCTGGTGCCTTCTCCGCCACCACTGCGAGTCCTCGTCATGATGACAGGGTAGCCGGTAGAGGTTATTCGACTCCTCCTCATAGCGAAATGATTGAAGGTTCTTCTCCGAGGCAGGGCCATCAGAAGTTCGTGTTCACTGACCCTGTTGCCTTTCGATACCTGGAGGAGGACCCATCTACAATAGTGTTGGACCGGCGACGTACATTGACCGGCTATGAGATCTATATTGTTGAGCAATGGGCGTGTTCCAGGGTCCATCCTACTTTTGTCATCAACACATATACGGGCGATCCTTCACACACTGCGATAGTGGCCATTCTCAGTGTTCCAACGGATGAAAATGCCTGGTCCCCACGATTGAAAGTTTACTTCGATGCAGTTGGTCAATTTCATGCCCGAAAACGAGAAACCCCGCTTGGGATTTTGATGGTGACAAACCTAAGCAGTTTTCCTTCAGCCTTGACTGTGATTCCCATACCCAATGGTGATGTGAAGAGACATAGAGAGGATTTCATAGTTAACGAAAACCTGAAACGCCTCTGTTGTTCGGGTCGAGCTGGCATGAACTTAAAGCAACCCACTGCCGCTACGCAAGCCAAATTTCACCAACTATATAGGACGAGTGAGCGTGTACCACTCTATTCTGCAGTCATGGAACTGGTAAAGCAGTGTCAGATGGCGCTGATGATTTTCGATAAGCTCGTCCCCGAATATGCCGATGGACTACTCTGTGACGTAACAGAGAAAGCTATAAATGCCTGGTGGACGGATATTGGAACCGACTTCTTCAATATTGAGCCCAGCGATGGAATCCTAGGCCCAACGACGGTTTCTGCACTGCTTGGTACTTTGATGGGAGCGAGGAACCGTCTAAGTGCGCACGGCGCTCCAGTTCCCAAGGACGTTTTTGATGTGGTGACCTTAAAGCGAGGAATAGAGAGCTTTCAGAAATCCCAGAAGCTTGATAGGACTCGCAGACTCGACCGGCAGACATTAGATCGGCTTCATAGGGTCACTGCGAAAGCTGCTAGTGGAGATGGCTGGAATGTACCACGAGCGGTAAAATCTACTGTTGCAGAACTGGGAGGCAAAGGCGGTGAATTGGTTATGGGAATAGTTGCAGGGCGTGATAAAGCTGGGATTTCGGAAATCGAAACTATAGATATGGACCGATTTGTTCAACTCGTTAGCGGCGAACGGCCTAAGTGGTTGTGGCATGGAAAGCCGCGCAAAACTGGAAGTGATATCTTCCGCTATGTTGCTGGCGACGACTCAATGGTTTTTACCAATGATGACCGTGGTGGATATAAGTGGATTAGTAGAAAAAGAGATACTGCATCTGATCACTTCTCTGGCCGCCATAGTCTTGAAACTGAGTATTCTGCGCGGCCGCTTGATTCCCCAGGCGCTTTTTTGGATGACCGGGAACAGCAATCAAAAGGTGGCCTTAAACGATCTGTCACGGGCAAGGTATCAGATGCACGTGCAGGATTTGGTCGGTTCAGAGACGCTGTGGGCTTACCTGGGCTACGATCTCATCACCACAAAAGGTCTAGGGATGGCGGGGATTTTGAAGGTGAACTGTCCGCTCATTCAAACGCGGAATATTATTTCAGATTGCCATCTATGCAACCTCAGGGCGATGATTTGCCGGAAGTTGAACAATTACCATCCGCATACCCAGACAACCGAGACGACACCAGCCAAGCTTTGTATGAATGGCCATCGAATGAACCTGCACCTACTTCCAATGCTGACTCCCCTAAAGCCTATGAGGGAGCTATTTCTGACGACGAGAATTTAACTGCTAGTGAACTGGAGCTTAGCAAGGAAGCTGCAGTATCTACTGAAGAAGGCAATGTTGCGCTCGAAAATGCTGAGCTATTACCAGCCGAGCTGGCGGGTACCACGCTAGCCTCCGACGTCCCTCTTCGACGTCCCCAAAGCCATTATATACTTCCTTCTGAGCTTTCAAATGGACAGTGCGATGCCCGTTGGCCCCGGCACCTATCCTTTAGTGCTGTGGAAGATACAATTCTTGCGTGGAATAATATCGCAGATTGGGAACCAGCTCTCGATATAAAGGGCATGACTCCCGCGGACGCGATGTTACAGGAGGATATCCTAGCAGCTGACATGCAATATTATGGCTGTAAGATTCACACTTTACGTGATACAATAGCGCCATGGGTTGAGAAGCAGGTTTCCGCTGTTGAGTACATTGATGTACGCGCACAGGCCCGGCTGGACGAGCTCAACTCCGTCTACCAAGAGAAGCTTGAAGACTTCCGGGTGCTACAGGCCCACACTGCTGATTTGGTTGCTGTCGAAAGTTCGTCTCTCACGGAAGGTGCTAAGAAAGTTGAGCTTCTGGGTGCGAAGCTTGACTATGAGCTCAGTGCGCTGCAGTCGAGAATCGAGGAGGTGGAGGCCGGACTAAGTGAATACGAGGGTCATATTGTTGGAGTCGAAAATCGGGTCCGGGACCTTGTCCAGGATGAGAAGCGGAAGGCGAGGCAATCGTGGCTTGACTGGGGAAGTGGGCTCCTTGGACGCTGAAATGGATCGTCCAACATTGGACTCTCAAGTCAAGTCGACCACCTTTTCTGCTCTTCCTCTCATTTCCTTTCCTTCCTTTTCCTTTTCCTTTTCTTGTTGCCCCCTAGCGCCGGGAAGTACGTATTAGCATGTTCTTTCCTCTTCTATTTTTGACCCACGGTTTTGCTGCACTCCGTTTGCATATCTCTTAGAGCCGGTTATACCCCGTTCGATTGTACTGTACATGTGGTTACTACTCGCATTGGAAGGCGTTCTGCAGATCGAAACAAGCAAAGCAAATCAAGAAAGCATTTTACTAAACGGAACAACCGGTGTCTATCTGTTTACAAACATTAAATGTAGTGTGGAAAAAAAATCTTAATTGTACTGTACACAAAAGTACCATGACCTGCTAAAAATATATGATAAAAATACAAGTAGAAAATCTGCTGGCCCCATAAATGCACGAAAACCAATCCCCGATTGGACATACAGAAATATACAGAGTAAGCCAGGCAAAATACCCTCCCACTTCCATAACCATATCTAAACAGCTGTCACACAGTAGTGACATGCACAGACAATCGAGAAGCGACAAAAGCTATGCCTGCGCAGAACATAGCATCTTTCCGGCATCGTTATTTTTAGAATTTATTAATCACCTCTCCTGCCCCGTCGGTTTCCCTATATCCCTCAAGCCATGAAACTGCATTTATATTCTGAAGCGCTGGCAACCAAAAGAAACCGAGAAGGGCAAAAACAACACGGGAGCGAAATGAGAAGAGCCAACGAATAAAATCCCGTCGCTGTCATCCTCTGTATATATGTCATTCCTATCCCAAATCCCCTGGAGGTGCCCCTGTCACTCGGTATCATGTGCTTCCGTCCTTTTTTTCTACTTTTCTCATTCGCCCCTTACATTCCGAATCCAGAACCACCACCACCCTGTTGGCTGCCCATAGCTTGTCCTTGCATTTGCTGCATTTTCTCCGAAACCTTCATGTTGACTTCGAAGAACTTGGCGACGCAGCGGTCCAGACAGACGGATTCGCCCTTGTTCAGGTCTCCTTCGCGGTAGTCAGGAGGAATGCACTTTTTCATGCAGGCGCTTGAGAGGCTGGGGTCACGGAATTGAATATATGTCTGTTAGCAATGGTCGCTATTTCTTTTTAGAAGATTCCAACCAATCGGGTTCCAATAGAAAAAGGAGAAAAAGGAGCTTCCTCTCCCGGGGATGCGTCGCAGTTTGAAGGGTGACCACAAATGAATCCCTGCGATTGAGAGAATTGGGTTCTCACAAGCTCCTATTTTGCCTTCTATCGGTTTCTGGGCAATGGGACTAAACTCACCGGGTCATCATATCTGTGACCATCTCAACTTCCATCTCAGCCCTACTGATTTTTTCCTCCGAAGATAATTTTGGTTGCCCTCCGAATAAGAACGACATCTTGAAAGTCAGGCAGTTTTAGGGTTAAATATTTGGGTTGAGTGATAAGAAATTGTCCAGCCGGCGCGTATTGTGAGGGATTTGGTTCAAATGTTTCCAAATTAAATAAATCGAAAGTATTTAAGACGGGAATATGCGTATCGTTATAGTTGTTTGGCGGTCGCAGTTTGGATTAGGGAAAGTTAGGAGTCTTTCAAAGCTCCGACCAGGTCAAGTCGATGAGTCACGTGATAAGGTCTCAAGAACAGAGAAGGCTGGATGGATGCGAAATCTGCGGGCATGAATGGCTGACAATTTCAAGAATAAACCTTCGAATTGCCTCAATACTCTCCCATGTACGGGGTATATCTTTGATAAGAATATTTCTGCGTCAATGATTACTATTCATTCGCCTGAAGTTGAACTAGTAGCACATCGTCACAATAAAGTTAGAAGCCTAACCACAATAGAATCCTTAACCACACTCGCCTAAAGCCCAGCGCCATCCATCCATGTACTTTTTAACCAAGGCCTGCTTATCTTGTTCGATTTTCTCCAGCCATTGAACCTCACACTCATTGAGTACCGTCCGCTGAGCAGATGCGGGCCCCCTGCTCTCGATGTGTTTTCCTGGTGAGCCTGGATAGGCCTTTTGCAAGGTATGTTCATATCGCTACTTTAACTTCCAATTCGTTCGAATTCCCAGTACTCTGCGAGGACGAGATACCACATTTACAGAACCGCTGCGGATCATGCTTTGGTGGGGATTATCGTTTCCTCTCCTAGAAGGGCAGAAGAATCAGAATAATGTGCATTAATCTGAAAATATGCAAATGCAATTTTCTTGCTCATTCAATGTATGCCAGAACACGTTTACCTAATTCAATGCGCTGACAATATCCATCGGAAAATTCTAGATACACACTCTCGCACCTTGCTTTCCAGGGTAGAAAGACGACGACGACGACGACAACGCAGCGATACTTCCGGTCGGTGCGCTGGTCGTCTACTAATACGCCAACTGGGCCAGACACAGACAATACGGTCGATAAAAAGGGCTGGAAAAACAGGATCGCAGAGATTAGAAATATCTGCCCAGAACCTTATCCCCGACTGCCCATCGACAAGCGGTCAATCAGCTGTGACGAATTCCACGCAAAGTACAACTACATAAAGCCTAATGAAACTGCAGAGCAGGACTCAGTGGTTATCTATGGTACGTAGCCTGAATGTTGGAACATACAAAAAAAGGTTTAGCGTGAACTCATAACTTAAATGATTAGGTAGAATACAATCCGCTCGCACTGGCGGGAGCAAGTTGATTTTTCTTGACCTCGTTCAGAATGGCCGGAAGCTGCAGGTTCTGTGCAATCAGAGACACCTGGATGTCATGGGAGTGACGCCCGAGAAGTTCAGGCAGTTCTACAATTTACTCCGGCGAGGTGATGTTTTCTGTAGGTCATCATTATACCCTGAATTGTATAATTACGAAATTGAAATAAAAAGGTTGTAACAACACAGTTAACACTTACAACTGATTCGGGGAAATAGCTATCATAGGAAAGCCCCATAGAACAAGCCGTGGAGAACTCTCCGTGACTGCGTCTGAGCTACCCAAGCTCATCGCGCCATGTCTACACGATATCCCGCTACGGATCAAAGAACAAGAAACATCGCCATATGACAGACACGTTCAGCTACTCTCCTCCCCAACCGCGGCTGATATCCTTCGAGCTCGGTCTTCCATCATTCAATACATACGCAACTTTTTCCTGGACAAAGCCTTCATGGAGGTTGAGACCCCAATACTGGCATCTGTTGCCGGTGGCGCGGTTGCTAGACCTTTCCAGACATCCGCAACCGAATTTCCCGACCGACCTCTGTCTTTGAGGATTGCCCCAGAGCTATGGCTCAAACGCCTTGTTGTTGGCGGGTTTGATAAGGTATTTGAGATTGGCCCATCATTTCGCAATGAAGGTACGCACTTGTTTCCGCTTCTCTTGTATCTCTGTAATTCAAAGAAAAATGCACTCTAAACTTTCACAGGCCTAGATAAAACCCACAACCCTGAATTCACAACCTGTGAATTCTACCACGCATTCGCCGACCTAGAAACCCTGATATCACTCACCGAATCCTTTTTCATGGGACTTTCTCAGCACATCCGTAATCTAAACCAAACACTAGAAACGTTATCCCCAACCACAGCCAGCTTTGCCGCCCGTTTTCGTCGTCTAGACTTCATACCAGATGTAGAGAAAGCGATGGGCCAAAGGCTACCAGACCTTACCTCTACCCCTACCGAGGAAGCCACCACACAAGTCCTCCAACTTTTCGGGCAATTGAACCATATACCTCCCGCAAACGCCACCCTTCCCCGTCTCCTCGACCGGCTAAGTGCCATTTACCTGGAACCGCTGTGCAAAGACCCAACTTTCATCATCAATCACCCAGAATGCCTCTCTCCGCTCTCGAAATCGTTTACCCACCCTACATGCGGCCAAACGGTAGCGGCGCGAGCGGAGCTCTTCATTGACGGTCGGGAGGTAGTCAATATGTATGAAGAGGAGAACTCGCCATTCGAACAGAGGCGTAAGTTTGAGATACAGCTTAGGTTCCAGGGGGATGTAGAAGTGGATGGGGACGGGAAGATGGATGAAACCTATCTACAGGCGCTGCAGTGGGGATTACCTCCGACCGGGGGGTGGGGGTGTGGAGTTGATAGGTTGTGCATGCTGTTCACGGGGGCAAGGCGAATTGGGGATGTGTTGAGTTTTGGGAATTTGAGGAGTGTGACGAGGTCTGAGTGAACTCACATCTTTAGACACACGAGGGGATATGAGTGGAATGGTTGGTTATGGCTGATGAAGGGCTTTTTTGTTTTCCGTGTGGGATGAGTATCTATGTGTATGGTGTGAAATTTAGACAGTCAAATGTATAATATATTTATGACGAGCTGCGGGAACGGTGTACTCCGTATAATACTCCGTACCAACAGAATGGCTTTTTGCACGTTGGCATCGACATGTCAGCACTCTCCTCAGAATGATTGATGAGGCACCAACTGCTTGACGTTGTAAGGCAGCAATCAGGCAACGTTTCTGTGCTCCAAAGCAGCAGCCAGTCCATCAATTGAACATTTGTTGCAAAACGGTGCTCTTCTGAAGTTACATACGGGGTCTGCCTGGAATTTTCTACCGATAAACCCGAAAAATGACTGGATTCCTATTCAGATGAAAATTGGTCTTGAGGTTGGTCTGACTTTTAATCTCATTCGTCAATTGCAGCCACCGGCTGGCAACACACTTTTTGCCTGATGGCTAGCCGGGATGCAACATCCATGGAGCTCCTCTGACGGGATTTCCAGGAGTAAGTACGGACCGTACTTCATTTAGCTCGGATAGCTGCACTCGAAGCCAGTGACGCTGCTTTTCATTCCTATTCATTTCAGCCAATTCTTGCCACACGACTCCTCCACTCTTCAGGCATGGAGCGGGGGCGGGGGCAGTCTGTCGTGTGAATCCGATCCTTGGTCCAAAAGCAGCTTTTTCTTAGCTTTATTTTCGATCTTATTTTTAATTTTCTTCTTTTCTTTTTTTTTTTTAGCTCCGTTTTCCTCTTCCTCGGCGACATTTCCACGTTAACCCCTGCAGTTCGTTAGGGTGAGCTGCACGCCAAGATGACCATCCCCTGGCAGTCCATATATCTGGAATTTGGTTTCATGTTTCTGTTCAGCTCTTTAAAGTGGAGGGGGATGCCTTTGTACTGTACAGAGTACCCAGGTTAGCATGAAAGGACTTCAATGACCCAGTTAATAACTATCATCGTGACACAAATTGCACGGTACACCACAGCTTGTACAGAGCGGGCTGGTTTGAAATTGGAGCTCGGAGAGGAGGGAATGAATGGGACCTGGTTCCTGCGATGCCGCTTACTCTTTTTCTTGGGCAGTCAGTTATCATCATGAACAGGTTCTTATCCCCTCCCTGAAATTTCATTCAACCTTGGAGGCTTGCCTATCCACAGGGGTCTCGCAGGAAGGGGAGGGATCCAGTAGGATGGTCCCCTTCAACTAGCCAAATACTGATGACCACCAAGGCAATTGGATTTTAGAGCTCAAGCGGGGGTGTGCTAGAAAATCTCTGATGGATACATCACATCCAAAGTCAGCAAGCAGCACCTGCATCCATCGTCCATCGTGGATGTCTCCGTGTCTCCTTTGGAGCACTCCGTAAGCCATTGATCCATTCATGGATGTTCCAAGTTCTCCATAATTACGATAATTACGATAATTACCAGCATTACCAGCATTACCAGCCGGTATGAGGTCTTACCCCTGGGTAATCGGTTGCCAAGGAGACTGCTGATTGGCTAAAGCTAACCTCGAACCGTGCACATGACTTCGTGTGAGTCACCTGAACTCGCGTAGCCACTTTACACGTCGCCCTAGTGCAAGCCGCGTCGCCCGCTATTGCTGGTTTGAGGCCATCCACCGCAGCTCTGGAGGCCCATCACAATGATAAACAGTAATACCCTCCCTATTCATTATTCATACTACCAGGAACCAACACCAAAGAATTAAATAGTGCTATGTCCAGCACGCTTGCGGCTGCTGAACCCCGTATGCTGCTCTTTTCCTGGCCTGGTTTCTGTTCAGCGAGATGCTACCGAGGCGGCGCTGCCTAACCCCTGTCCGGATGGATTCCTATATATTACTCCCTTTACCCGTACTTAAAGGCCAGCCGTGCTCCCCTCCAGGCTAAGAGAAAGAAAATTTCGCTCTTTTCCCCCCTCTCTCCTTCGCCTTCCGTTTGTTTCTGGACTTTCTCTCGTGCATGTCCTCAGGCAACCAAACACAGGTTTACGATTGAAATCTGTCAAACTCGAGGATCGTATATATATATAAAAGGTAGCTTTTATATATATTTGGCCTTGCTTCCCGAGCTGATAATTTGCTTCTTGTTACCAAGAAACAGGCCAATTAAAACTAATCCGTCTCAAGGACAGAACAACTTTCCAGCCGGACATCATGTTTGCTAGGCGATCATCCCAAAGCCATACAGAGAGTTTTTCTTCCAAATATCGAGCTGGTAAATCCTCTTCTCGATCAAAGAGGTCTTTCAGGGATCCTGCAACATCAAGCGCCAGACGAGCGGAAAAAGCGGTTCGCAAACCAGACAGCCCTCCAGTTGACCCGTAAGTCAACATAGAACGCTCTGGTTCCTGCAAAAGGGTTTGCCCTCTGCTGTTTTGCTAACTTGTTTTCCCATTAGCAACCTTACCTCTGCGATAATAACCCTTTGCGTGGGGCCAGACCAACGTCTTTTTGCTGCTCACGAGGACGTCCTGTGTATTTCCCCTTTCTTCGCCACTTGCTGCCGGGGCCAGTTCCTCGAATCCCATGGCAAAACAATCAATTTACCGGATGAACAGCCGGAAGTTCTCTCTTCCATTCTCGAATACCTCTACAAGGGCGATTATTACCCGCGTTTGGTACACAATAAACGACGAGATTCGTGGGAGCTGGAAAATGCAGGGAATGGATCGAGTCAGCAGGTTTCAGAGTCGACGATTGTTAACCAGATGGACGGGGTTGTCATTTTGAAGGATACCGCTGTCTAGTTTGTCTCACAGTCGCTATCTTAATCTACGTCTTCTCAAATATGAATGCGGGCTAATGACTGTACCGTTTCCAAAGTTGTGCTGCGGAGAAATACGGCTTGGATGACCTGAAAAGACTTGCTCTGCGTAAGCAGGGCCTTCAGGTTGCTGTGCAATGCAGCACGATTCTTTCCAGTGCTCGTTTTGCTTATGCGCATACGCCAGACAACGACTCAAAACTCCGAGCGCATTATCTTGCCCTAATCATCCGCAGCAGATCAACCTTCAAACGAAGTGGAACCATGCAGATGGAAATGGAGGTTGGAGGAAAACTCTTCTTCGACCTTTTCGTCGCCATGTGCAATCACATGGTTAGTTTCTTTCTTTCATTTATCTATCTCCTTTATTTACCAAATGCCAACATACATGCTTACTTGAATAGGATGACCTTACCAACGCCTCGAAGTCACCCTTCTCCCGCTAAAACATAACCTTTGCTCCATGACTATGTTCCAAGCAGTACTTATCTTCCACCCTCCACTCCGGATGGATCCTCACCACTCTATATTACCCACTGCAGTTACACACTACTTCTCACCTCTTTCCATCGCATCCAGCGCTGTCGGCACAAGCCCATTCCCCCTTCGCTACGCAATCACCGTCCTCCGAAACCAAATACCCCGACTGACCATACCACCTACCTACCCTACCACGCTGTATAATATATAAATGTTCAACATACCAAAAAAAGTCCAAATAAGGTCAAAATAACAAGCGGTCATACAATAAAACCCTAATACACCATGCACTCTCCGCAACGAATCCACCAACGCCTCTGTCCATCGACGATCGAAGTTGTCGCTCCACTAATTTTGTTTCGGGTTAAATATATTTATGAACAAAACAACCCCACAACACGTCAGTACCAGTCTGAGTACCGAAAATTTCGGAACAAGGGAATAGAAATTAGGAGACAGGAAGCTAAAAAGAGGGGGTAAAAATAGAAAATCTAGCTACCTGTCTGTCCTTCTACGATATCTTCCCATGCTATTTCCACTAATGTTGCTCTGTATTCTGTATATTATCTCTACTATTTTTTTATTGGTTTTTCCCCTTTGTCAATTCTCCTTTCATATCATATACCACTTCATATTCCGATGCATCGGTTGTTGCTGCTGTTGTTGTTACTGCTAACTTGTTTCTTTTTTCTACCTTTTTTTTTTCGTTTGCTTTTATTATTTTATATACCAGCAACGGCTCTAACGAGGACGAAACCCCCTCCCCCGCCGTCTTTCAACAGAATTCAAAACGTTTGATTGAAGTTTGATTTATGCTTTTATTATTTCCTGATTAAATTTCGACCAGGTGTTACTTTCCTTCTCCAAACTCTCTGCTTTGCATTATTGCTTCCACCTACATCCAGCTGCAAAGAGTTCGATTTTTTTCTGAGATTTCATTTTCTCGGCTATTTATTTATTTTTTTGGTTCCCCTTCTATGTCCTTTTTTATGTATGTCTGAAGAAAACATGGCATGCTCTTTGTGTCTCTATCTAAATTGCCGTTTGGAATGAAGGGGGAACAGGGAAATGGCCAATGGTTTAGTTTTGTCTTTGTTCCTATAGTTGATCAAATCAAATTGGGACCGGTCATTTAGTTAGCAACTGGGATAAGCATTAGATATTTAAGAGAGAAAATAGAAAAAAAAAAAAAAAAAAAAAAAAAAAAAAAAAAAAAAAAAAAAAAAAAAAAAAAAAAAAAAAAAAAAACCGGGACGAATTGTGGAAAAATTCCATGCTCTAAAATATTGGGTCTTAAACATATAAATCCCGCCTCTGTAATCTTCACTCAACATCAAGCCAACCATCTTGCGAAGCAAGTATGAGCCCGATCAGCCAAGTAGAAACCCATTACAGCAAACACCACTTACGTTCCTCATTCTCAGTCAGCAGATAGATTGTGGAAGATATGTAAATATGTGACGGCCTTCTCGTTCCTGTGGTGATGAGCCGATTTCACAGCTACTTCGTAAAATTTTATCCACCGATTCTTAGATCCGGGATGAATGAATGTATAATTCAATCGTTGTTGTTTACCCTCCCGGAAATGCAGAATGCAGATATTCGGCTGGGAAGATGAATGCTCTGTTTTCAAACGCTCAGTTCACCTGAAATATTAGATGTAATCTTTCAGAGAGCCGTATGGTAGCAAGTATGTAAAGGCACGTATTGTTCATCAGCGTAAATTTCAACCATTCAACGCATCTACTGATTTACCGCCGTACATACTCCGTGGAAACAATGGCATTCTGGAAAAGTTCATCACAGCCAATTACTACTATCCATGCTTCAGAAACTTTTGCGGCTGTAGTTCACACCACGTGATCGGAAGCAGGCAACTCCTTCAGTATCTTGATGGTTGTGTATCATCAGCCAATAAGCATAGGTTATTGTGACAGATATCTGTAGCTTGCTGTGACATTGACTTTGCATATAAGTATGTACTACCATCATTTACTACCTTCCTAACCCACCCCGCTGTCTCGTCCAGACAAGCCGGCAATTGGGGGGCGCGGTGACTCATGTATAGTACTCATAGCCGGACGCGGGATAAGTGCATGTATATCCTTGCTAACCAGTAACGAAAGCGCATGGCACCTATGTAAGGCTTTCGCCTCGGCGGGACACCGAGTCATATCTCCAACCCATAGCTCACCCCAGTACCCTTACAAAAATCCACGATATATGGTAGCGCTGGTATACTAAAAATATTCGCTTCTGCCGCGTTCCTGAATATCGTTACAGTCGTGATGAAGTTTATGTTGTAGTCCTCGGGAAGCAGGCTTGATAGGAGGAGCGTGGAATATGGTTAATATGGCCTCTCCCTTTGTTGCCGAGGTCGGAATCATTGGCGAAGGATGCTTTGCGACGTGTATGTGATTGGTTGTGAGCTAAGTGGACAAGTAGATGAGTTTTTAAAGGTAGTATCGGAGTTGGATTGGATGGTTGTGTGCGGAATGGTTAATAGGTAAGATCTTGGCGTATGAGGAAGAACGCAGCTGGGTGGTATCTTTGGAAGCCGAAAATGAGCTATTTGTTAGGTTTCAAATAGCATTTAATGCGGGCTGCCTGATAATGACTCGAATATATCAAGAGATATAGGGATGGTATGAGGCTACAAATGAGCAGCCACAATAAAGAACTCCAAGAAATTGCTGGAGACTGGAATCCTCTGACCATTCCTACCAATAAAATTTTCACTCTCCTTGTTCACGAGCCAAGGAAGTAAAAATAGCTTATTCCTAGTATATATCGCAGAGAGGGATAGGTACCACGTATGTATATAGGTTCGAAGAGTGAGGCATATCATATCCCAGTTCCAGGGAACGCCGTGCCACCTTTACTTAGCACCACAATACCTCTTTCCCGAGAAATATACCCTTTCATCAAATTCTAAGAAGTAGCGAAGTCAGTAGCTCATACAAAAAAGTTTTGGAGGGCAGTGGTTTCCTTCAGGGACCAGGATATAGCTTGCTCTCACTTTATAAATTAGATTCGCCAGAAAGCACTCAACCTCATCCATATCTAGTGGAGCCTTGTCATCCACCTTATTGCCTAATCTTATTGCAGCAGCGAATTCCGCAACGGGGATTCGCGTTCGTCTGATGGGTGGTTGCCCGTTCACAGATGGATCGTACCCTCCTGCCAAGAACACTTTCCGGAACAGGTTACGGAGTGCGATGTCCCGCCCCCGTTCGAGAGGCAAATATATTCGTCTTTTAACAAATTCATTCTCTCCAGCTGCCATTGCCGCGTCGAAGCCTGCGAGATCACCCTTCTTGATACACCTGCTTAGGGGGCTGTATAACCTCTCAAGCCGAGGATAGGGAGCAAGAAGTCGATGCGTTGGTAACGTGTGGGTCGTTACGATGTGGCAGGGGATAAGGTAAGTAAGGATTAGTCTAGATAGAGTATCTTAGAACTGTTGTCAATATAGACAAGAGAAGGGGCCGCTGATGCACCCACTCTCTATTTTTCTTCGCCTCAGGATGGCACATTTTCCAGGCGTACGTCAAATGCTCCTCAGCCTAGGCGATTCAATGGTCAATATACTGATCAAACGTAGGTTTCTAAGTAGCGTCAAACTCCCGGCACATACCTCTGTGTAGTTCTCTTCAAGAAAACATATCACTCCGAGATAATACTTGTATGTGACAATGTGCGATTTAGGGAAAGCTGAAATAGGCGGTAAATCTGCGTGCGAGGCATTTATAGCGCGCAGCAAGCTCTTACATGATGATATAGCCCCGAGCTGCATGTAAATGGTTAGAAAACGGACTAAGCGCCTGGGATGACAACCCCCCAGGAATCCGTACCTTAAAATATGTTTTGAAAGAAAGGTTCACAGTGTTATATACGCCCCATTTACGAGACTCTTCAAGGGGTGCCCTGGAAGAAAGTGTTTAGATATATGATTTGTAGTAATAGAACATAACCCCTAGACAGAAGCATACCTGTCATGGAGGCATAGGGTGAACATCCGGTTAATGATCTGAGATGATTCCTCCAACTTGGCATTTTTACTGGCGTCGGAAATAACATCGTCTTGAAAGGCATTATTAAAGGTATCTGCCTCCTGGGAAGTGCTGGAATCCGCCTCCATCGCGAATATTCGAAGATATCTCCCCACAACATATAGACAAGGTAAAGTCCACGCTTGGAGCCCCCCATTGGTGTATCCGCGTATGAGAATATTGGCAACTTGCTTCCAAGCATTGAAAACTTTTGTCCAACTCCCCGTCTGGGGCGACTCTTGGACTTCGACTATTTCAGCCACAGCTTTCCAGAATGCCACGAAAAGCTCTACCCACGCATTGGCTTCCTGTTTCGGGAGTTTTATCCCCGTCGATCGATCTTGGAGAAGGCCATATCGGATATCCGGCTGAGCATTGGCGAGATTTGTGAAATAATAGAAGTTCCTCAGTCTATCTGGGTCATTTTGAGAGGCGACAGGAGTAATTGTAGCTGCCAGTGCGGAGCCAGAGCCTACCTGCTGAGCTTCTTTGAACTCGGCAAATATGGCACTCATTTTGCGGCCCCAGAAGGTACTGCGTGCTCCTTTGAGTTTGTGGTGGAAAGCGAAATTTGCGAAGAGAAAACCTAGTAAAGAGGTAAGTAAAGTATCACTAGTACCTGGACTCTAGACCCTCATCTTCAAGGTAGAGCCAGTCAGTCCCTTCTTGTGTCGTTGTTCCATGTTCGTGGTGTGTTGTCGGCTTGTAGCTGTATTTTTGGTGGTGGAGCAGGTGGGATGTCTTGGCGTCGCCCAACTTGGTTAGCGCGGCGAGGCTTCGAGCTTAAGCGAGGGCCACAGACAGCCCTAGCCACCACAAGTCGAACAAAATCTGAAATTCTGTGAGTTGAAGACGGTATCCATCTCACGACACAGCACGACAACCAGACAAAGTAAGTACTTCTCCAATGGCTATATTGAAATGCGAGTTACTGACATGGGAGTTTTAGATGGGTGAGTTTTATCCCTTCATTCGATCCCTCCCCCGCCTTGCAATGCCCTACCAAAACCCTGCGATAGTCACGAAATGAAACACAATTCGTATGGTTTCGCTTGATGGAATATCGCGATCGTTGCCAGTTATGGAAAACACTCGTTGCTTTGCTTCGTTCCGGTGGGGATGTTTTCGCGCAGGAATCATTAATACTCTGGAGCACTTTTTTGGTCTTGGATTCTTTTCTATCGAAAATTGGGTTGAGATTTAGACGAACTTCTCGACACTTGCGTTTACCGTTTTGATACCGCCTACGATGATTTCAGGAACAGCCGTTGGGAATAATGTCTAATTATGTGTGTTATATTAGGGCGTCTCACGGAATACCAGGTCATCGGGCGCCATCTGCCCACAGAGGCAAACCCCACGCCAAAGCTGTATCGCATGCGCATCTTCGCCCCCAACACCGTAGTTGCAAAGTCGAGATTCTGGTATTTCTTGATGAAGCTGCGAAAAGTGAAGAAGGCAAATGGTGAAATCGTCTCTCTCAACGTGGTACGTATTCGCGGCGTTAAATTTCTTCCCTAAAAATCTCTCTGTGCTAAAACTTGCCATCTTCCCCTTTAGATCCACGAGAAGCGCCCAATGAAAGTTAAGAACTTCGGTATCTGGATTCGTTACGATTCGCGTTCCGGCACACACAACATGTACAAGGAATATCGGGAAATGTCGCGGACTGATGCTGTCCAATCCCTCTACCAGGATATGGCCGCGCGCCATCGCGCCAGATTCAGCTCCATCCACGTATGAAACCTCTGTGCCATCCATATCATCTGCTTTGTTGTATTAACATAGTCCTTTTCCCTAGATCCTGAAAGTTGTCGAAATCGAGAAGGCCGATCTCATTCGACGACCATACATCAAACAGCTCCTCACCAAGAACCTCAAGTTCCCCCTTCCCCATCGCGTACCCAAAGCCACCACTAAGAAGGTATTTGCAGCCCAGAGACCTTCGACTTTTGCTTAAGTGAATATGGGGGTTTTTGTTGGCGTGGAAAACGTGGGCAGCGGGATATGAATGAATTGCGTTTATGGCTACTTGCATGTGTATGCTGGACAGATGGACTGGTTGGAATGTGTTACTACGTTATCTCCAAGATCCAGATGGCCTTCTTTTAGTCTATGGAGCAAAAACTTTTTTTCAATTTCAATTTTACAATTTTCAAATTTCATGATCTTCCTGCTCGGATTTGGCTTGGCTATTTGGCCGATTGTTCCAAGGCAGTATCTCGTAGCTCTCATAAATTGAATCATCTCGGTTTGTGCCAGACCTTGCAATATATTTTAACTGTTGTTTGGATTTGTAGCCAATGGGAACCCTGCAAATTTTTTGTTGCCATATTTTCCCTCCCATTGCGTCATGGCTATGGTCCTTTTGCAATGTTGCCCTACAACACCCACCAAACTTCGTAACCCAAGCCAACTTCCATCAACCACCCTCCCTATCTACGCATCCATTGATTCGCCGGATACATCAATTTCAGTCCAGAATGTTTGCACGATACGCATTTCGATCCGTCCAGCCTTTGGCACAGGTGAGAAACGTTACACAAGTCAATGTTCCGGTGTTCGCTTTGCTAACAATTTGATCTCAATTGCGCAAATAGGGCCTGAGAAAGTATTCCTCAGAAGCCCCTGCGAAGTCATCGCGAGCCCCGCTGATTGGAGGTCTTGTTCTCGCAGCTGGTGCTGGCTACTACTACTGGCAAACTACATCCGCGAAGCCTGCAGCTCCGAAGGAACGCAGCGCAGTCCTCAAGGGAGGGGACCAGGGTTGGATTGGCCTGAAGCTGGCCCACATTGATAATGTTAGCCATAACGTCAAGAAATTCCGTTTCGAGTTTGAGGATCCTGAGAGCGTTTCTGGACTTCATATCGCCTGTATGTTTTATCCTTATTATTGCTGGAATTAGTTTAATCTTCAAACAAACTGAGCTAACACGTATTTCGCAACAAAGCCGCCCTTCTGACCAAATATAAGGGCCCAACTGATGAAAAGCCGACAATCCGCCCTTACACTCCTATTAGCGAGGAAAGTATGTAGATCAATTATCCAAATTCTGGGTGACTTTGATGGTAAATTGCTCATCCAACATTGACAGGCCAACCCGGTTACCTTGAACTCCTCGTAAAACGATATCCAGACGGCCCGATGTCCAATCACCTCCACAACATGGCAGTCGGACAACGGCTTGATTTCAAGGGCCCTCTTCCCAAGTATCCCTGGGAAACTAACAAGCACGATCACATCTGCCTGATCGCGGGAGGCACCGGTATCACACCTATGTATCAACTGGTCCGCAAGATCTTCAGCAACCCAGATGACAAGACCAAAGTGACTCTTGTCTTCGGCAACGTAACGGAGGAAGACATCCTTCTGAGGAAAGAGTTTGAACATCTTGAAAACACGTACCCTCGACGTTTCCGCGCATTCTATACCCTCGACAAGCCGCCCAAGGACTGGCCCCAGGGAACTGGATTCATCTCCAAGGAATTGCTCAAGACTGTGCTGCCCGAGCCAAAGACAGAGAATATTAAGATATTTGTGTGCGGACCTCCGGGAATGTACAAAGCTATCAGTGGGCCTAAGGTTAGCCCGAAGGATCAAGGCGAACTTACTGGTATCCTTAAGGAGCTTGGATATAGCAAGGATCAAGTCTATAAGTTTTAAGCTTGTTTATTAAAGAGAGGCGAGGATGGTACGATTAGAATCGAGGCCTTTTTTTTGGTCGTTGCTCTCATCATATACGCTTCAAAACTTATTAGATTTAGACAGGATGAGGTCAATTTTGCTGCTGCGTCCTGTATCATTATATATTGCTTGACTTGTTATATTAGTAGACATTCGACTTTTCGTATATTCTCATTTTGACAATATCACACTCTACTCGTGAAAGTCGACAATTGCCGTCCCTGGCTTCTTTACCCACCAATAATCTCCCTTCAGTAATGTAGCACAAATTTTGACGCCAACTAATCACCCTGAAGCTATGGTATGGAAATGCGGGAAAGTAGATCACTAGATTACAGGTCAAAGATCACAAAGTTTTGTCTGGCGGCACGTCACAAGTCTAGTTCACCCAGCTCTCATTATGTTTCCCAACGGCGCACAAATCGAATGTTGCCAGCTGACACCACGCTTTGAAAACAGGATGGGCTTAGAATTTAAATATGCCACCAATAGCTACGTAAAATGATGATGGGGTCCAACCAACTGGGAAGAGGGAACACGGAAAGAAGGAAAGAAAATTAATGGATTAAGAACGTGTGTGACAAGGTTGAAAAGAAAATGTTTTGAGTTGAGAAGGTATGTATAAGATGGCACGAGTACTCCGTAAAAAGTATTAAACAAATATAGCATATGATTTGTAAATCTAGAATCTGAGAATCGATCAGCTGAATTTCATATTATTCAAATTAAAACGAAGAATAGAAGAGAAACATAATAGTTAATAGATGTAAAATATAAATCTGTTTAGCTATTATTACTGCATCTCATCACATATATAACTATATACATCTGACAATCAAACGACTTTTCACCCCGGGGGCAGAAAAAATGGTGAGGGATATAAGAACTTGACACACAAAAACATATTTTGATAATCTAATTGACGGAATCAGGAATATTCTGCCTTCAGAGAAGTGGGAGACACCCCGCGTTGACGCCCTAAAAGCAATCCCCGATTATCTGATGGACCAGCATATAATTCGTACTCCAAAGTGGGAGAAGAAGAAGACGCGGCCACAGTTCTGATACTTAAGGAATTGCGTGTGGGTAAGCACGCCGGCATATTCGCCTACATCCCTTTAGGCATGAAATAGTTGGGGGAAGATGGGAATCATCTGTTTGTAATTGTTGCAAAAGGACCTGAAAAAGAACCTAGTGGCATGTGCCTGTTGTTCAATCAGGAAGGAAATATGACAGTAGAACTCTGAACAGAGTACGGAGTAGTAAATAATATTTGTAGGCGCCAGCGAACATGGAACAGTTTGTGTTTGTTTCTGGGGGTGGCCAGGCGCAACCAGGTTGTTAGGCTCCGTCTTAACAATTAATCACTGAGCGCAGAGCATAGAGGCTACGTGGGCGGTTTTTGGAAGCCAGGGGCTGGGAGGTTGAGGAGGTTGAGGAGGTTGAAGCCGCGTACGTGCTATTATTGCTAATTAATTACTTTGGTTAAGAGCGAGCAGCTGAACAGGTCCCTAACCTTCGCTGAGAATTACCCTGGAGAAGTCGAGGGCGGTTTGGGTAATAAATAATGGGGAGGGGGTGGTACGGAGTACTGTTAAGTTACTTAACGGGGCAAGTTCTAGCGGGGAACGGCGAGACGCGCAGGCAACGCCGGAATGGCTCGGGTGGTTAGCGTCGAAAATTTTGGCTTTTCTTTTCTTTGCTGATGCTTTTTTCTTTTTCTTTTCCCCTTCCCGTCCCAGCCATATTATTTGAGAGAGCGAGCCCGGGAGGAAAGGTTATTGGGGGGAATGGTGCATGGCTCCCCTCGCTAAAACTAACCTTTGAGCCATGGCCTTGCGAACGCAGCGTTGCAGTAGTTACTCCATACTCCGTACTCCGTTAAGGCTACAAATGGAACAGAGAAAAAGAAAAACGGAACGAGAGGAAGAAGAGGCTTAAACACATCAACAATCAAGTGAATTGTGAGAAAAACTACAGATGTACACTACACGCGGTAATTAATATTTCTCTCTTTTCTCAGCATGGTGTACGCCCCCTGATGGATAGAGGGAGGATAAAAAATGTATAGGAGACGAGATAGGCATAAAAAAATTACCCACCAACTTCATAATATTCTTGGGCTGTTGAAGGATCCCTAGGTATGGAGTACCTAGAGAGTATTCCGTACGGAGCAGATAGATAGGTATTGTATCATACGGAGTGTTTTGCCGCCCATGTTAAGGCCTGCAATCAAGCCACGGCCTCAATTAAGAGTTTTATTGACCCTGATCATGGCTTAGGGCCGGGGCTGGGGGGAGAAGAAAGAAAACAAACAAACAAACAGGGACCAGAGGACGGAGTAGTGTTGGGAAGATGCTACAGTGTGCTCCGTACAGCACGTAAGTTTTCCTTAGGGACTATCAGGACACCTGGGCAGCGACAGGCTTGGCTGTTTTGGAGCATTTCTAGGGCCAGAGCCAATAGCGACTGGTGCTGCCGCGGAGAGGGAGAGCGCACATGCATGGAGGAGCCCTGCAGGGCACAGTCGTCACCAGACACTGCGAACAATTCGCGCCCAGCCACGCCCAGCCGTCCCCGCCTAAAAGCAGCGGTGGGTTAGACACGGCGGGTTAGTTAAAAAGCCGCCTAACTGGTTACTGTACTGTACAGTACGTACGCCCACTCTATGCTGTACGCTCCAGGCGATCTACACCCCCCCGCCGCCCGGCGCTTGTTAACGTATTTAGGGGCCACAGTTCCCCCCCCTTCAGTTTTGTATTTTCTCTTTTCTTTCTTTTCCCTTTTGAATTCCTCCTCTTTTCTGTTTGTTGTTCAACCCCCCCGCCCCCCCCAGCGCAAAATTCAGCTTGCGATAATACGGAGTACATGAACCAGCTTTTTCTTTGTTGGTTGGCTCCATTATACATATATCATATCACCGAAAACAGATAAATAAATATTATTAAAAAAACATTTTTTACTTATCTACCATAACCACCAGGTCCTCCTCTGTTCCTATTGCACATGCGCTGAGCAGAAATCAATCATCATTATTCAAAAGATATTACAAAACAAACTTGAAAATGTCGCGCAAAGAAGACAAGGCCAAGGATAGCACTGCTATTGTGACTGTCAACATTGATGATTTCACCAGAACACGCGATAGTGTAAGTTGAACGGTGATATTTGGTTTTCCTTTTGTTGTTGTTTGTGGCCATCCTTACCGTGGTGTTTCGTTGCCTCAATTCCCAGCGCGTCCCCTTGCCCACTGCCGCAAACAAAATCATAACAAACAAAACCCCCCTCACCCAGCCAAGCCCTTTTCACCACTACAGTGCTGCCTTCCACCGCACGCTGTTCTCCGAGGTATTAGCCACGCTTTGCCCTATTACCCATTCCCCCCTCCCCCTATTTCTTTGTCATCTCCACTCCCCAAACACCACCATTACTACTACTACTCCCGACCATCACCCACACTACTCACTAAACCCCCCTTCCCCCCCAAAACATGCCGGCTTCGCGTGGCACCACCCCCGCTATTGCCCCTCACCCTCACCCTCACCCTCAACCTCACCCTCTGCCCTATTCCCATCCGCTCCTCCTCTCCACCTCCACAAAATCCCTCCTAGACGCCATCGAGCGCGTCATCCACCCCATCTCCATCGCCCGCGATGACCTCGTCGCCGCCACCCTAAATGCATCAAACAACAAAGCAACCGCTCTAACATACATCCAGGTCATCGTCTCTCTCGCCACCCTCCAGTCCGCCGTTTCAGATCTGTCGCGCGCGTACATCAATCATGCCAACACCGTACTGAACCGTGGCCCCTCCACGCTCGATCTGGGCGGGATCACTTCAAGTTTGCTCGAGAATGGCTTGTTCAGCGGCGCCCGTGGTCTTAGTCCAGGTGGCGGTGTTGCTGGTGTTGCTGGTGGTGTCCGCGGTCCTGGTGGAGACCTCACCGCGGGAGGCAAGAAGAAGCGCAAGCGCGCCCCGCATGATCCCAATGCACCCAAGCGTGCCTTGACGCCTTACTTCCTCTATATGCAACATAACCGCGCTTCGATTGCAGAAGAGTTGGGGGAGAATGCGAGACCGAAGGAGGTTGCCGATGAGGGGACAAGGCGCTGGGCTGAAATGCCTGATGAGGAGAAACAGGTATATACACGCTCCCACTCCTCCTTTCTCCTCCACAACCCTTTTAATTTATATATATATATATACACGTTCATTCAATCAATCCTAACAAAACATTGATCTTTAGATCTGGAAAAAACTCTACGCCGACAACCTAGCAATTTATCACGAGAAAATGCGCGCCTATAAGGCCGGCCTGCCCGTTCCAGAAGATGACGTCGCCGCCACCACAGCAGCAACCAACGCAAACGCCGCTGCCGCCATGCAATTGCAACAGGGCGTCCACCGCGCCGCCGTCGGCGAGGAAGAAGCCTCCTCGGAAGAATCCGAAGCGGAATCCGAAGAGGATGAAGAGGAAGAAGAAGAAGAATCGTCGCCAGAACCTGTACGGGCACCTACGCCGCCACGGTCTACCAAGCGGCGGAGAACTACCGGCGGTGGTGCTGATGCGAAGCCTGCTGCTACTCCTGTGGCTGCGAGTGCGAAGAAAGCGTCGCCGGAGAAGAAGGTGAGGGGTGCTGCTGCGGCTAATAAAAAGGAGAAGGAGAAGGAGGAGGTTACCGCTAGTGGGAAACCAAAACGAGGTGCTGCTGCTGCGGCAGCGGCTGCGGCTGCGAATGAGACGCCCAAGAGTGAGAAGAAGGGGGGGAAGAAGAAGGGGCGGAAGAGTGAGGCGGGGGATTGATTTTGTGTGTGATAAAAAGTTGAGTCGCGTTGGCTTGGTTTGGTTTGGTTTGGTTTGGGTTGGGTTGGCTTTTTCCTTCCTTTTTCTCTGTTTTTTTCGAATGAAGTATATCTTTGCTTGTCGTTTTTTGATTGATTATCATGAAAAGGTATTGTTTTCTTGCTTCCTTTTTCTTTTTTCATGAGTTCTAAGTTTGGAATTCGGAATTTGAGGCTTTCCCTATATTCTTTTTCCTTTTCTCTTTTTTTTTTATCTCCATGTTCCCTGTCCCTTTACTGTTGCAGCCAAAACATGAGCTAAGTTGACCATGTTTCGATGATGTGAATACGAGTAACAAGTATTATGAGAATGTACGGAGTATGTGATGAGTATCTAACTAACTATATCAGTGTTGCTGCTTTTCCTTATTTATTAATTTTATTTTAATGAATGTTAGAGTAGCAAAGGCGTGAACAGTTAGTTAGGTTTGAAATGAAAAAAGTGTTGCGCATTGAGGTAACTCTCTGATTATTGTATAGTGTATGAAGATGAACGAAGGCAATATTTTTGCTTATCTTCTTATCCGTTTATCCCTCCGGTTCGGGTCATGCTTGTCGAGTGTTTTGGCTGTGCTGATTCTCTGGAGGTAGTTAGCTAGTACCCATCTACAGAGTAACTGATCTAGATATCCCCGCAAGTCAAGTAGTCTGAGTTCTGTACACTCTGTACATCCATCGTCACTTAATAAACCTAAACTCCCGGCTGTATTTACTTACGGTTGTGGCCTGACACAAAAAAGGTTGTGCTTTTCTCCATTCTCGGTTCCACTTTTTGCAACACCCGACAATGTTTGAATAAATAAGGCGACAGAAAATCCTGGAACGCTGGGTGCCCGGCTACCACTTAAACTAACCGTCTTGTTCCATGCTTTTTCCCATATTTTTTCCCATTTTTTTTTCGTTTTTGCTTTTTGTTTCAAACTGACCCGGTTATGGAATGCGCTGATACATATTCCCCTACCCTACCCTACGCTGCTCTACTCTACTACTCTGCTCCTACCTCTGCTCCGTGTGGGGTTTGTATAAACAGTTGCTTTGATATCTAACTTTCTTTAGGCTCTCTTCATTTATTGGTCCCCATTTTTTTTTATAAAGCCTCACGAAGTAGTGGGCCTGTGCTCAGTATTAGTACTTGAGAATTGGCTGGTGAGGGGGAGAACGGAAGCCACCGAGTCAACGAGGAAAAGAAAAAGAGCACGCAAAAGATAGATTGATCAATTGATGATATATTGCTGAAAGGATGCAGCTCATTCCGAGAGAGGTAAGCTTCTTTTCTTTTCTTCTAAGGCGGCTGCATGTCCTTTTTCTTTCTTTCTTTCTTTCTTTCTTTCTTTCTTTCTTTCTTTCTTTTTCTTAATTTTTTTTTTTGTATTTTATGACGCCTCGTTTCGCTGCCATTTTCAAATTTCCCATTTCGTTGCCATATCAAAGCGGGGGAGAGACTGTCACAACTTGGGAGGAGTACTCCCTAGTACCTTTTTAAATTGCCCCCCCCTGCTGTGCTATAAATTATCTCCTTTTCCAATTGTTGCAATGCTTCAAATGTTTGCTTCGAATCAAATGGCTGACATCTCAAATCTCTGATAGCTTGACAAGCTCACCATCTCCCAGCTGGGCTTTCTTGCTCAACGGCGTCTGGCTCGTGGAGTCAGGTTGAATCACTCAGAGGCAACGGTTCGTAATAGTTATATATATTTTCATATGCATAAATCAGCCAATATTAAGTGTTTGCATATGCTTCTTGATGATCATCTGGTTACAATCACAAGAAATTAATTATATATATATATATATTTTTTTTGGAAAACTGCTGATTTGACAGAGAATTACAGGCATTAATAGCATCAAACATACAAGAGGTAGGTCTTATCCTATTGATACTGCCTCATATATTAGTATGAGCATATATGGGACATATACGCATACATCGGAAAAAATATCATATAACGGACCTTTTTTGATCCGAGCTTACACTGACATCCTAACAGCTTATCCGCGATGGGAACCACACGGTGGCCGACCTGATGGCCATTGGCAAGATGATGCTGGGACGCCGTCATGTTCTACCCTCAGTGACATCCACCATTCATGAAATATTTGTTGAGGGTACATTCCCATCCGGCACGTATTTGGTAACCATTCAAGAACCCATTAGCACCGAGGACGGCGACCTGGAAAAGGCTTTATATGGCAGCTTCTTGCCGGTGCCTTCAAAGGATATCTTCCCAGACCCTCACCCGGATGATTATCACCCACTGAAAATGCCTGGCGCGGTTATCCCCGTTAAGGAGTCCAGAATTGTACTAAACGAGGGACGTAAAAGGATTTCTCTTAAAGTAACTAGTAGGGGGGATCGGCCTATTCAAGTTCGTCAGCTTCACCTTATCCTGTTTTCTTCTACCGGGGAGTGTTTTTTTAAAGGGGGAAGGGGAGCGGGGGAGGGAGTGCTTCGCTAACATACGCTGCCCGGGAGGGCTTTCCCTAGGTTGGTTCCCATTATCATTTCATCGAGGTCAATCCGTATCTGGATTTCGATCGACTCAAGTCATACGGGTACCGTCTTGATATCCCTGCGGGGACTGCAATTCGGTTCGAGCCGGGAGACACCAAAACTGTTACTCTCGTTGAAATTGCCGGAAAAAAGGAGATTCACGGTGGCAGTTTTATGGCCAATGGTAAAATAGACATCAGCAGGGCGGGCGAAATTACTGAACGACTTCAAAGGGCCGGGTTCGCAAATACCCCTGAGCCAGCGGGCGATATGGCTTATATCGAGCCCTATTCGATGGATAGGGAAGCGTATATGCGCATGTTTGGCGCCACCACCGGAGATCTTATTAGGTTGGGCTCAACAGATCTATGGGTGAAGGTTGAAAGGGACCTAACTTCGTTTGGGGATGAGTGTTCGTTTGGTGGAGGCAAGACATTAAGAGAAGGCATGGGTCAAGCTTCCGGAAGATGTTCAGAAGACGTACTTGACACTGTTATTACGAACGCCCTTATTATCGATTGGAGCGGGATTTACGTAGCCGATATTGGTATTAAGGAGGGAAATATTGTCGGCATCGGAAAAGCTGGGAACCCGGACATTATGGAAGGTGTCAGTCCGAATATGATCGTTGGGGCTGGTACCGATGTAATTTCTGGGGAAAGGAACATAATTACTGCCGGTGGCATTGATACTCATATACATTTTATTGCCCCGGAACAGGTGGATGAGGCTCTGGCATCGGGCATCACCACGATGTTGGGTGGTGGTACGGGTCCCAGTACTGGAACAAACGCAACGACATGCACGCCGGGGCCAAATCACCTGAAAAATATGATCCAGGCCTGCGACGATTTTCCAATGAATTTTGGAATCACCGGCAAAGGGAATGATAGTCAGCCCCAAAGTCTGAGAGAGCAGATTGTTGCTGGAGCTGCAGGCCTCAAATTACATGAGGATTGGGGCTGCACTCCAGCAGCAATCGATACATGCCTTGCCGTTTGCGATGAGTATGATGTGCAATGTCTCATTCACACCGACACGCTCAACGAATCTGGTTTCGTCGAACAAACAATCGAAGCATTCAAGGGCCGCACCATCCACACGTACCATACCGAGGGGGCAGGAGGAGGCCATGCACCGGATATCATCTCCGCCGTCCAACACCCGAACATCTTACCAAGCAGCACCAACCCCACGCGCCCATTCACCTTAAATACCCTCGACGAGCACCTCGACATGGTCATGGTCTGCCATCACCTTTCCAAAAACATCCGCGAGGACGTGGCATTCGCCGAGAGCCGCATCCGTGCTGAGACAATTGCCGCAGAAGACGTGCTGCATGACCTAGGCGCCATCAGCATGATGTCCTCTGATTCCCAGGCCATGGGTCGTTGCGGTGAGGTGGTCCTTCGTACTTGGAACACGGCACATAAGAACAAACTTCAACGTGGTACCTTGAAGGAAGATGAAGGAACAGGCGCGGATAACTTTAGGGTGAAGAGGTATATCAGCAAGTATACGATTAACCCGGCAATCTCGCAGGGAATGGCACATCTCATTGGTAGCGTCGAGGTGGGTAAGGTTGCTGATCTAGTGATGTGGAAATTTGCGAATTTTGGGACGAAGCCCAGCATGGTGATGAAGTCTGGAATGATTGCTATGGCGATGGTGGTATGTAAACGCTCTATATTTAATATATAACTTGGAGAATTCCGGAGACCTGTTTTGTGAACGAAGGTGATTGCTAATTACATAAAATAGGGTGACCCGAACGGCTCGATTTCAACGGTCGAGCCTGTTATAATGAGGACGATGTATGCGGTGAGTTTGTTCATTTTCCTCTGTTACAGGAGCTATCCCTCCCCCCCCCCCAAACTTTATTTTGTTTTCATTCTAGTTCGATCACTCATGAAGAATCTATTTCAATTTCAAAATTCAGAACCGCGTCCCAAGAACATCCATCATGTTTGTCTCCCAGTCATCAAAAGCCCTCGGCATCATTGATTCATATGGGATCAAGAAACGCGTCGAAGCAGTGCGGAATTGTCGAAATATCACCAAGAAGGATATGAAATTCAACGATGTGATGCCGAAGATGAAAGTTGATCCGGAGAGTTATGTAAGTTTTCCTACCCCCGTGCCCTCCCATAACCGAGGCCGGCGGTGGCCTGTGAATTGCTTCCTTCGTCTTTTAATAATGTATGTTGGAGTGGTTGCTAATATAAAATGCCTTTTTTTCCTTTTTTGAAAAATTAGGTTGTCGAAGCAGACGGGATGATTTGTGAGGCGGAGCCGTCCACACGATTACCTTTGACCCAGGAACTCTTTGTTTTTTAATTTTTTTAGTTTTTAGTTTTCCCTTTTTTTCCCTCCCCTCTCCGGCACCATTTTTTTCAGCGGGCAATATATTTATTGAGGAACGGTGAGGACGGTTGACGTATTACATGAGAAAGAACCCTCATGTATTGAAGGGCTGGCGTTCCCACGACATTTTTTGCTTGAGTATGATAGCGGTAGTAATTAAAGCTGAAGGGGATAAGAAAATGGATTTAATATTAATATATTTCATTTGAATGCCTGGCTGTGGGAGATGATCAGAGGCCATTGTCGTTGTTGGGTCTAAGTCTGATATGTTGAGGAATCTGGGTTCTTCTTAGAGGGTATATCTGCTTCAGAATCCAGGCGGAATAAGGGAATTGTTTACTTCCACCGTTCCCTAGTCGACAGGGGCTACCATCCACATCAGGAGAACGAAAAGAGGGAGTTTATCGCCAGACACGGAAGGAAATACAGCGACAGCCTCCAAATTTCTCCTGCAGCTCATATGAACGTGAAAATGAACTATGGACATCACTAAATCATTCCGCTTTCGTAACTCCATATAAAGCAGTTAATATCATACTCCATCCTTCCTACCACAACACCTGTTTTAAAAAAAAACGTATGTATATATAGAAAAAAAAGTACAGGCATATCATAGTTCTATTTCCTCCTCGGTATGGTTATTACCCGCACTGATAGGTGAGTAGAAACTAGACCATGCCTCATAAGTACCATTCCGAGCCGCATGATACGCGGCGATGCGGCGTTTCTTTCTGGCATTTCGAGTAGTACAAGTGGTGATTGTTTGTTGGGAGTCAAAGGCGGATGAGGAGGGTGAGAGGGCGCTCTCGTCATTGGAGGTGTTGTCAACTTGGCTGTTGCTGTCCTCATGATCATTGCTATCGGGGTCCTCCTGAATTGGGCGTTGTTGTGAAGATGAAAGGGATACCGATTTCTGAGTCTGGGATTGGGCCTGCCAGGTCCGCTGCGAAAAATAGTCATTTGTATTATCCAAGTCTGAAAACGAGTATGGTATATGGAATTCCACCTCGTGGTTTAGATACTTTTCCTTCATGGAACGTTTTATTGCTATTAGTTGGGAGTTCAAGGATGGCGATTGCGATGCAGTATTTTGAATTGATTCAAGGCTTTCATCTTGCGATGTCTGCTGGGAGGCGTCTGTTGCAGCTCTAGGACTAATGTCATTCTGTTGAATTTGAATTTCTGGACAGTGGTCGGTATCAGGTTCGGATTTCGTGCCATTAATTGCAGTTGACGGAACAATGGGTGGCAGTTCATTCTCTTGGATGAGCAGGACATCTGAATCTGTCTTCTGTGTTGATTGTTTTGTGGAAGAAGCATCACTTCCCATTCGCCTCCGCTTCTGTGGTCGGTGGTCCCTCCCATGGACACTGCTTCTCATGAACTCGTCATGGGAAAAATTAGTACCAGAACATAGATGGCCAAATAGTGTACGCATAGATACGTCTTCGTTCCAGGTCGCAGCATTTACCGTGCAGGGCATAATGTCCTGCGGTTTGAAAGCTTTCACTAAATTGCAGAGTTCGGCATAAGAAGAGTGACGGGAATAAGGAAAATGCTATACACATGTTACTTTAAAATCCCAAGAAAATGATGAAAACGATGAAACAACGGAACAAGGGGTTGAGCTGATGCTTACTATTGTTCTTGGGAGATTATGGCAATATTGCGTCTCCACATTTAGGGTTATTTTAGGGTCAAGAAGCTCGGACTGATCTGATAGTTTCGCTCGTCTACTTAGAATACCCACGAGTTGCTGTACCGAAATCTCTTCGTCTTCCTTGATCCCGTAGGCATCGAGTGACAACGATTTCGATTTTGACGAACGCGCTTCTGACAAAGCAGCTATTATCGACGAACGAATTTCCTCGTCCTGAATTACTTCGGAGCAAATGTTTAAAAGTTGCTGAAAAGAAAAATCATCCTCTAATTCCAGCTCATGGCATTGGTAAAGATCGCCCTTGCCGCCGCCAGCCCCCAGCTCAGGAATCTCGGCACCGTCATCCGTACGTGATACAATTGGAGTAATATATACTGGGAGGCCTTTGGAAATGGTCGAGCAGACCATTCCAGGTTCGCAGCTATGGATTCGGGTTCCCTGAGCGAGAGTTAAGCAGCCGGGAGCATGCGAATTGCCGAGCCTGAACCCGCATAGGTATGGTGCTTCATCAACGCCAAATCCATTTGTGACCCGTGTTGAAAGAGATTGGTATAGCCCCATTTGATACCGGTCAACATGTATCTGATTCTATTCGTTAGTTTCTGATTCTAAGCTTAAAGCCAATGACAATGAACATGGAGTGTTACTTGAGTGTTCAGTGCAGCAGATAGAGCTAGCCAGACATCTTCGTAGCCAAACGTCCACACGCGTAGATAAAACAGAGTATTATCTGGGTACGTTTTTATTTTCTCTAAAAGTTCTCTAATCCCTTCAGCTTTTGAGGGGAAAGATCGATACACGTTGGATTTAGTAGCGAAGGTAGTGTCAAGATAGATCTTGTCAAGCCTCTTGCTTCCCAGAGTATATGGAATGAGGACGGGATTCCTGACAAGAGCATCAACCCACCAAGATTCCGCTGTGAGCAAAGTTAGTATCAACTGCAACGAAGAATAGATTGAAATCGGGAGATTAGACCACCCATATTCAATAGACAAACATAATATATCACAAACGTGCGGAGACAAAAAAAAAAAAAAACACGCTTACCGCGGACATCGCCGGTATACAAAATAGCTTTTCCACTGCCCTCTATGAGAAACATAACAGCGCCAGGGCAATGGTTAGCATCGAATAAGGTGACTCGAACATTGTTTCTTGGGCTCAGCTCGATTTCTGTTGGAACTTGCAGCGGAATGGGACGCTAGTTGGACAGTGACAGGTGCGTTAATCGCAAGTATTTTGTGTAGCTAGAGTCAGACATGGGGGCCATACCAGCAGTTTAGATAGATGTTTATAGTGTTGTTTCCTTGATTCCAATATCCCCTTGTTAAAGTTTATGCGATGGGGGTATTTCTCGAGGCGGAGAAGGATCTAGATTCAGAGTTAGCGATAAATTTTTCAACCAGGAAGGAAATACAGGCTACTACACCTCTCGTGTAGCAGCGGAGCAGTATATGAATGGTGCTCTCAATGATTCGAGGCCTTGAAGATGGTCGCTGTGGACATGGCTGAGAAAGCATGCCAGCGGAGCTGGCCGATTGGGGTTCTTTCGAAAATAATCAACTGTTCAACCAAGAGGCCATGGGTCAATATATTTATTAATCTAAGGAGCCAGAAAAAGCATCGATGTGGGACCCTTTACTTCGAATTTGAGGAAACTCTGTACCCTAGTTAGTTAGGATAGAAGCCCTGATTTACATACACTCAGGTAAGGCTAATTTACTAACCTTCAACAACGCCATCGAAGGTTGACATGGTCAGCGTGCACTTCGACTGTTGCGCAGCACTCTTTTATTTCAAGATCTCATCACACCATTCACATCTCCCGGTAAGAATCTCTACATATCTTTCAGTGATCTTTTCTCAAAAACCTTTCTAACTCTCCGGCTCGAGAGATGGTAATATAAGAAGGTTGGCTCCAGTAGGCAGCATCTCAATCACATGATCCAGTTCTTTATCAACTCCCAAAATAGAACGAAATGGATGCTAAACATGCCAGGGGTGCAAGTTACAGAATAACTATGGAGTTTCTCCATAAATATAAGCGATGGCCACCTGTTAATGAATTAAAATCATTAAATAACAAAAAGAACAACACTAATAATCTCAATTTATAGGTGATTCCTCCTCACATTATTTGCACCAGGAACAATACATGATTTTTTCAAAGCTGCCCAACTAGTAGCTAGCCTAGCAGCTACTACTATACATATACTTCCGCCCTAAGAAAATAGCAGGCCATGGACGACTAAGATATATCGACCAGCCTACAACGGGAACTTGTCGCAAATGATGACCCTCCAGCCTATTCCTCAAATACGGACGAGGAGAGCCATGAAATACCTGCTCCGTACTCTCCATTTCCTTCAACAATGAATGCCTATTACCAATGGGCACCCCCGGCAATGAAAACATTTTTCCTCTGTGGCGCAAGCAAAGAGGAGCGGCTCTATGCAGTTCAGGTTGATGCTGGCTACAGCAACAAAACCATCCTCGGGACGAGACCAGGCTTAGTTCTGCATAATGGAAAGAGCAGTAAAGATCCCATCCTTGCCGCGGCCGGGGAAGACTCTCAGCAGGCCACTAGCACGTACACTCAATCTCAATAGCGTTATTCAACTTCCGCCTCTGCGGCCTGGTTCCAGCAACTATGCTGTTGAAATAATGCGCGGCGCTGTTACTGATGAGCAAATTGCTGCATTCCATTTTGCCATTGAAGTTGGCTCTGATGGGAAGATGATACGGGAAGAATTCGAGTGGAGGAAGTTGAAGAAGGGTAAGGACGACGCTAAGGGGCGCGGATTCAGACTTGTGCGACTTGGTCCACGAGGTTCTCAGGACGACTGTCGGGGAATCTTTTCTTCTGCTTCATTTCCGGCGAGCGGCGAGACTCTTGCGGTGATTGAATGGGCGAAGGGTTTGTCAAGCCTTATACATGTGTTCTCGCTCCAACTAATGTGCAGTGGGCAGTCAAATGCTTTGGGGGAGCGTTGGACACTCATGGTTGTTATGACTGCCCTGAGGCTATGGTGGTTGCATGTGGGTGGTAGGGCGAATGCGGTTGTTTTAGCCAGGGGAGAACAGATTCATAGTAATCAATCCATCCCATAGATAATCTTGGTAGAAAGAAAATTTATGTAAAATGTCAATATTCTCCAATTTAACAAGTCGGAAAGTGGTATAACTAGAAGCCGGCTCTTACTCAGCTACAACATGAACATTTGAATATGTAACTTATAGGAGGGAACAAGACCACTATTTTGTCACATAACACAGAACAGCTACATCGCAGAGAAGCATAAATGTTTGTCAACACACTCGGAAAGCCACCCTTTGTAACAACTCCTCGAGCTGGTGAGAAACGGCAGGATAAAAAAATGTTGGCAAAATTATTTAGTCCGAGGTCTGGAAACTTGATCTCTTATCAAAATCGAAGGTAACAGGGTGATGGTTGACCCAGTCTCAAGCTTGAGGGTGCGAAGTGATGAAGTTGTTGAACCGTCGATTAATAAATGGTAGGATAGCAGTATTTTGGAGGGAAATGAGTCCAAGCAATAACCATGAATAAAAGGGTGGAGCCTCCCAATTCAGACGGAGTATCAGAAAGCATTCCCAACCTTCAAACGATCCTGTAATCCTGAGTTTAGTAGAATTTGCAGAACACTAATACATATATAATAATAATACGGAGTACTAACAGTGATATTTAATGCGTGGAAGGCTTAAGAGCAATAGAAGCTGAAAATTTGAGGACTTGCTATCGCACAGGAAGGAAAAAATAATGACCCAACGTCACATCAAACCAGAAACATAGCTTTGCCAATAAACCAATAGATTTTTGGGGGTTGAAGTATTATGGGATGTGGCAATCCCCTAACTTCAAGCAACGACTTTTCATCTGCTGCTTTGTCTCATGAAATATTTCCAAGGGAAAGAAGTGGAAACTCTGGAGTAGCATTAAAGACGTGACCATTTACTATTGGAGAGATGGAGGCTAAAATACGCAGAGTGTGTTGCTGCAGGATTGTTGCATGGGTAGACCGCATCAGCAAGCACTGGGAAGCCTTCACACTGGGCGGGCCAGCGAGCCGTCTGACCAAATGAATTTTGGCAGCCTGCAAATTAATAGCCTGAGAACCATACGGCGTATATATATTGGATACAGATTTTCGTAGATTGACTAGCTCCTGGTCGCCCCATTATGCCTCGGTGAGGGACGTGTATTCACAGTTAAGCTCTATAGGCATATCTTGCCAGCGTCACCGCCGGAGAGTTGTTTGGCAAGACCTGTCCAGCCTGTGATCTGTTGTCTGCTTTCATATTCAGCTTGGTCAGGTAATGCGAGGATTGGCCTGTAGTGGCTGCAATAAGAGCGATGATTGGGTATGGGGGGATGAGCTGGAGCCTGTAGGGTGTTCCCCAGTGTTGGCGAGGGAGACAGGGAAGCAAAGATGCAGGCGAGCATCTTGGAGCAACAACATGCATGCGCTTGCGATATGAGTGCTTTGGAAAAAAAAATGCCAGCGGGTTTCATCCGGCGCTTCGATAGGCTTGGCCTAACTACGCCATTCCCTGCCACAATGGCATGGTCGTTTGGCCGTCAACATAAATAGTTAAATAATAACCATGTCCATTCCCCTCCTACTTCTGATTACGACCTGGGTGAGACTTCCTTGAAGTTCACAGGTTCCTGGATCTCAGAACTGTTCTCGTCCTTTGATCCTTGTTAGCCAATCCCATCTTGCAACAGGTTTCGGGTTGGTGGTGGAGATCACACTTTTTAGTTCGAAGGCCCGTGGGCGAAGCTATGATTCATATATCAATGACAAGAGTCTAGCCAGCAGGCTCCATTTAACCAACTATTACAGTTTCACGCTTGTCGGCCATATCAGCTCCAAGCGCCCTGCACGCAGGGTGATAAGATCGTTGGGTGTGATGTGTTTGGAATTGTCATCATCCCTAACAGTTCGGTCTTGCTTGCGGAATAAAGCGAGTCCGGGACACCCAACCTCCATTGCACCTGATACAACTCTCCAATATTTATCAGCAACTACAGCCACACATCTCAGTTACCACGCCTCCTAACCACCACCAGCCGGTGCCACCAGCAAAACCTGGCAGACTCGGCCCTATCCAACCGATCCACAGGAACAGAAGACTCCAAATCTCGGAAACCCCGAACTTGTCGCCATCCACCTTCACGTGCAGATCCCCCTCCGTCCCGCCAACAGTTGGGTCAGTCCTCTGACCAAAAACCTTTGAATCATTTTTGTACCTGCAAAATAGCCCTTCAACGACCAAATAAACACAGTTGTTGTTATATAACAATCATTCAACCTCTTCGTCTCTGGCCGGAGGGTCTGTTTAAACGTTATCCTTTATCCTGTCAACCTGGACTAGTTGAAACCGTCCCTCCTAAGGGCTTACCAAATCGTGATATCTATTCATTCAGATTGTCGATGAAAACCTTCCGGGTAGCTGAAGGCCGTGAAAAATTGTCAACTGCCGAAAAATAGTTACAGGATATAAGTGGCACAGCCGCGAAGATTGCAGGAACTGTGGAACGGGCATCAGAAACTTCGTATCAGACCTTGCAGCAACTGTTAGCTCTCTAAATATCGACCTCTGAGCTACGGAATTTGCGATGAAATGAACTGAAACGTTAATTCCAGACTGCAATTTCTGTGAATTGCTAAATCCTCATTCTTTCTGTTTCACGACTCCCTCTATGAGGGTATGTTGCTCTTTTAAACTTAAATTCAACAACCTGCGTCTTATTATAAGTAAACCTTCCGCCTCTCCCGCCTCAACTTATTTTTACCTTGTTCCTATTGCTTTTCTTCTTCTGTACGGAAAATCCACCCACAAACATGCATAAGCCTTCGCTGTCTCAGCTTGTGTACAATACCATCTTCCCAAAACCACGTACAACCGAACCCTCCACATTTGCGTCACTTATCACCCGACATCTTGTTCCTGAAGTTCGCATTGAAACGTCGACCTTCTATGGCACCCTCGACTGTATTGAAGCCCAATATCCTGGGCTCGATTACTCATTCCCCCCCCACAGAATGAGGTTGGGTCGCTTCACATGGCATCGGAAATTGTTCAAAGCGTTTGACGAGCTAGGACTGACAGAAGCGGAAATCGCTTCTCTTTGTCGTTGGGAGGGTACAAAGTCCGCCAGGGATCGTTACGAACGGGATGAAGCGGTCCAGGTTAGGGATACTACGGCAGACGACATTAGAGCCGCCACTCCGCCTATACCACCGTCTGTCTATATACATACATATGAACAAGATAGCCCTCGAATCCGGAATCCTCCAGATATAGAAGATGAAGACGAGTTCCCAGAATTAGAAATCATATCGGAAATGCAGAGCGGAGAGGAAGACGGGGAAGAAACGAGTGATGACGACGGTGATGAAATGGAAAGTTATGGTGTTATGTTAAACCAACGTCTAATTCAAGCAGCGGAAGCAAGACAGCGAGGAGCCGACGTCCCCCTCGACGAAGACTGGGAGCAGTGGCTAAAGGAAGCGTCTGAGCATAATGGATATACAGGAATGATTGATGCAATTCGAACCGGACAGCCGCTAAGCGTGGCGTTCCCCAACATGCCTTTGAACTGGCCATCGTCATCACCAACAGCCACAGCTGCCCTTCCCAGCCACAGGGTCTCTGATTCTGGAAATTCTCGACAGGGACCCATTCCAACTTCGAACAGACGTATCATTTCCGGATTAGCGGTCGTGCGACCTACCATCGTCGCCAGTTCCACCGTCAGGTCCTCGTCACATTCCGCTTCGGATACTGCGAGGTAACCCCTAATGATGGGTCCTCGCAAGTGGTTACGATATAATGACCTTAGCACCTACCTAAAGTATTCTATTGCACTTTATCACGATCCCTGCAATCTAGATACTCACTGGTTGTCTGTCTGGATGGAAGGCTCAGTTCATTTCTTTAACTTTGTGCGGCATTTTTCCGGCGTGTACCTGCGCCGCTGGTGTATTTCTGCTTTTTCATAATCATGGTGGCGTTATTACTAAAATCATGATATAACTGCGTCGTTTCTAGCTCATCTTAGTATGCTTCTGCAGATGGTTCCACGAATAGATTTCTGTCATTTTCTTGTCATTTTCTTGTTATTCAGCGATATTTATGGCATTTTATTTCTAGATATAGTTCAGTTCGGTTTTTGCGCAGTTTTTCCCTCAGCTTTTCTTTACTTTTCTTACCCCCTTTATTCAAACGGGAGGTGTTTTGTTAATGGGCGCATCTTTAGCTTCCGCTTGGTGTTCAGTTGGCGGATGAAGGAGCGTGTTTGCTACTCCGTAGTCCGAATTGATTCTCTGATATTGCTTTCAAGCTGGAGCTGGCTTATTTATTTTATTTCCCCCTCTTCCTGTGCATCATATTTCTTGTTCAAGTGATAATTGCTGATAATATATTCGCGATGCGTGAGAGCTAGTATTATAATGGGAGCAGTTGTCGAGTTCTATGTCAAGAATTACCAGAGCTCTCTGAGTTAATCGTAGATGCTAGAATAATTTAATGGACCTTGAGACCCAGGAGGAAACCATGTGACTTGGATCTCAACCATCAAACATTATACCCAGGGGCATATACGTTTGTACAGCGCAGCGAAGCACAGGATCAGTCAAGACCATTGACCATGGGTAAGCTGAGCGATTGGCCGGCCTATTATTGTCTACCTGATGAGGACCGTGCTGGTATTCTCCCGGCCTGCACCTAGTTGGCTACTTGGCCACATTGACCAAAGATGATCAAGGCAATATTCTACAGCAAGTTCGATACCCAAGAAGGTAAACGGCTGCCCTATATCTCATCGTATATCTTCCTAGATCTGTTTAGGCCCTGCACCTACACATTGTGCCATACGACCAAGCTAATACAAATTCCACTCATCAAGGCCCAAAAGTTGTTCATCAGGTCCCTGATGGAGCAATCGTACCGTCCCTAACAGCACCCCCGAACCAACCTCCGCTTGTTACTTTCTCCGACATATCCTTTTTCGTGATCCCGCGGCAGGAATTATGTGGTAACCTAATTCACGTCTGTTCTGGTGGATATCGCATCCTTGGCTCCCCAGTGTGCATGACCTCCCCGCGATACGACCGGAATGAGTTTATATTCAACTTCTGCATCGTGCTGGCGGAGGACCAGGAATTTGGCAGTTTTAAAAGTGTGGTGCAGAAGCTGGCGCATCTGATGTGCGGGCTAGAGGAGCAGTCTGGATTTTTGTCGAGGGATTTTTCGAAAGGAGGTGAAGGCAAGGTTCACAGTCTCTGCGAGACGCTGATGGAGGATTTGAATAATTATTGCGAGTGTATGATTCCGATTGGTATGTTACCCTCCCAGTAGTCATTAAAGCTCTTCCCTGGACTTTTTATTTATTTATTTTGGAACTGTTGCTATTGATCTCCCATCATTGATGTGTGATTTTTGCCTGATACCATCGGGCAGATGAACTCAATACTTTGAATATCAAATTATTCCCTATCTATCCCTCACCACCCATGGTGAGGGCCTGGCATGTGCCACTATTTACGGTTCGATACCAAGCCTTTGTTGATGAGAACTGGGATTTAACAATGCAAAGAGTAAGATTTCTCGCGCCTTATATCGGTGTGAATCAGAATTCTAACGAAACCGTTCTTACTCCTTCTTTAGATCGTACCTTTTATCAACGGTGTTAACAGCGTTCGCATAATCTCAGCGCTTGCAGATGCAGATTTTTCTCTGACATGCAGTGCAATCCGACATCTAATCTATTACGGTTGCATATTTCTCCTCGACATATTTTCCTTCACGGCAATATATGCCCCTACAGCACAGTTCGGTTCAACAATTGCAGTGGATGAAGACATGCAACGTGAATGCGCACGATATGTAAATACTCGTTTCGCTCCCACCCCAAGCATAACTGCACCGCCAACATTGAACCCAGCTACTCAATCTGCCTTATCATCCGGCTCCCGAAACAGATCGAAGGTTCATAATGACGATTACGTGGGCCGTGATGATATATGGCCCTTGGTCCCCACCTCTGGAACTGCAACGCGTGACTCCACCACCCAGCGCACCAGCATCGTTGACGGAGTCGGGCTAATTGAATTGTACGCTAGCCTTAGGCAAGGGAAGACTGTCAAGCAATGGTATATCGAACACACCCGCGAACTTGCTAATATTGATATAAGGCGCTTCATAACATTTGGCGTCATAAAGGGTTTCTTGTATCGTGTACATAAGTACGCCTATGCAACTGGATCACTAGCACAACCAACTAGACAACAACGCCACAGCCATTCTTTTCCACCGTCCTCACCCGTTTCACAAGGTAACAAGAGTGGCTATGTCGCCAGCGGTGGACCAGATTTAGAAGCAGGAGGAGGGGGAGGAGGAGGGGGAGGAGGAGGAGGAGGAGGGCGCCGTATGTCCACGCGGAGCCGTCGGTCAATAAGTTCACGAGATGGCGGTGATGTCTCTATGGCTACAACGTTTTCAGCTGCTTCGTACACCAATGATGACAACGCCATTGAGGATGATGGGGAAGATGAGTACGGTATGGGGGACGAGCAGGAGGTTGTGATTGATGATAAAACGTTGGGAAAATATCTTGATGGTGCGCACTGTTTCGATCAGATATGTACGGAGCTGGAAATTAGTGAGAAAGAACTTACGAATCGGCTAAAGAGGTATCCTTTTGAGGTGCAAATTATTGATCGATAGGGTGGATATGTTTGCTGTATGTTGTTGCCCCTTCTCTTGATAGTTCTGGAATATGCTGATGGCGTATGTAATGGTTTTTGCTTATTATGTACCAGAAGAGTGTACCAAAATATACCCATGCCCTTTACATACCAGATATTTAGGTAATGTCGGAGAAATGCCCTTTTTGCCCGTATTATCGCATACATGACATGGAGCATCCCAGAGTCGTATTTTCTTAACTTTTCATGATAGGGGTTCATGAAAGAGGGAGGGGATGAGTGTGGTATATAACAGAGGAGATTGAGTGGCAAGAGTACACCAATAAAATGACTGGAGGTTTCTTGTATGAGATCATGAATAATATTTGAAATACCGTACGTACACTACAACTGGTCATCGGTTATTCTCTTATTTCTCAGTGCGCCCAAACCCTTCCCATTCCAACTCCATGCCTCAAGGACGCCAAACATCCGGGTATAATCCTACAAAAACCAGAAAGTCATAACAAGATGCCGTGAACAACATGAATTATGCCCAATCCACCAGTCCTTTCTTGACGTAAAAGGGAAACTTAGATACCACTGCTGAAGTGGGAGAGAGAAATTGCCCCCCGCCGTCTATTCTTGTTCCTCATCCCACCCCTCCACTTCCGCTTTCTCATACTCCTCCATAACCGCCGGGTCAAAAATGCTCTCGTCTTTGCTGGGTACCGTCGTTTTACAATCTTTGAATACAGGGCCAATGCAATCAGCCCAGCGCTTCCGACGATCCATCAGTGTGCGGGCCACATCGCCAATTCCAGGCCTGCTTACACCCACGCCTGAAGCATTGGCCGCAACAAGATGGCTACCACCTCCCGCACCGCCAGGTCTGTGTTTAGCCTGCGAGCCCTTCTTGCTCTTACCAAGGGTGCGCGTACGTTTAAGATATGCCTGCTGGACTTGAGAATCTAGATCGTCGTGGATGGTGCTGTACTCTTGGTATGCAAGACGCTCGCGGGCGATTTCAAGCAGACGGGCTTTGCGGGCGCCGTTGGCAATCATTTGCTTCTTCAATTCGGCCTGTAGGAGACGCAAGCGTTCTGCGATGTCATCGTCATAGTGTGCGTCATAACTTGGGTTATCGTCCGGGCCAAAAATTCCGACGTAACGGAGCTCAGCTTTCAGTCGCTCATCTAGTTGTCCGTGTTCTAGCTTGGCGGCCGGTACCTTGAAACCGTTCGGAGACGCATCGACAAAGGTTGTTGCAGAGTTAAGTGGCTTCGTCTCCGGTTCTACACCGCCCATAAGATTGTCCAAATCCATTGTATCCCCGTTGGCGGTGCCATTCATGTTGGTATCCTCATTGTTAGGAGCAGACCCAGTGGGGTTCTCCTCCGGGAGAGTGCGATGTTCGAAACGAAGCAGAGAGTATAGGCGGCTGACTAAGGGTGGTGCGGAGACTTGTTCTGTTTCTGCAGTTTCATCCGTCATCTGATCAATACTGCCACGACCTTGGTTTAGGGGCAGTTGCTCTCGTTCTTGAACAGAATCAACATTGATCGACCCATCCTCTTCAGCCCAGATCTCAGTATAGTGCTTTTTGCCTCGTCGTGGTAATAGGAAGGGAGTGGTGCGGTCACCCTGCGTTGGAGCAAAATTAGTTTAGACTCACGGTGCTTTCCACAATAGTGATCAACTTACCCTTTCCTTGAGAAACGCAATGTCCTCCTCTGTTAGAGGACGAACATAGGGTTCAATATAAGTGGCGAATGTGTTGGCGCTGACCTGATTAGTGGGCTTTGCATTACTGAAATCTTTGTCTGGGGGAGTTCCCGTCATCATATGACTGAGATCGCTCTTTGGGAACTGTGCAACGCTATAGATCTCGCGTTTCTCATCGTCTGTCATTCCAGGGGTAACCTCTCGGATATGATAGGTAGTAGGATCATCGAACGTCAGAGGATCGGGCCCAAACACTTGATATTGCGGAACAGATGGTGCAGGTTCTGGTTGATGAGAATCTGAACTATCCATCGAATCAGGTGAATCTGCAGCTGAGAGCTGGTCTCCAGGACCAGTGGCAGCTGGAGATGGTGTGGGTGAGAGGGAAGAAGTACTCGAAACAATATTTTTTGACTTTTTTGCCGAAGGTGAAGTTATATTAAGCGAGTCTTTCCCGCCGCGACGATGGGGAACTGTATTCTCAGTTAGATTTTAAAAATGATTAACCAAAAAATGCTGAAGATGAGACAAAGGTGAAGGAAACAACCTGAGTGGTTGTTGTCCGTTGTGTTGTTGTTAAGAGCAGTAAGACGTGAAACAAAATACAACATGGTTGCGGTTAACATATATGAGAAAACAGTATACTTACTGTCTGTCTTCAAATCCGTTCCATCCTGCTTGGTTACCCCATGGGCGCCATGTGATAAAGGTCTCTCTTCCTTGACAGTGCCTCTATCCCTTCTCTTTTTAAGTTTCCCCCCTTTTGAAGATCGTCCCATATCCTCGTCATCTTCTGCCTCCCTCTTCATTCTCAATCTTTCTTCTGCATCGCGATCGAATTGTTCGCGCTCCCTCATCTCTTCGAGAACCTCTTTGCGCTTCTGTGATATTTCCCTTATTCCAGCATTGCATGCTTCGCCTCTTGCCTCAGCAAGCTGGCTGAGGGTTTTGAGGTGCTCGACTAACGTCTCGAGCGCTTTTGGTTCGGGAATCTGGCCGCTTCCGCCCAATTTGTCAAGGATATCAGAATACTGGACGGATGTCGACACTAACATCTTAGAAATATCGTTATCCAGAAAACTGATACCGGTAACGGTATTTGTACTGGCGGAGCTAGGAGTGGTGTTGCGACTATGGGAACGTCTCACTTCGCGTCCCTTTCCTTTACTTTTGTTTGCGAGTGGGGGAGGCATGTTTCGTTGATACCTCGGAGGCTCGATTCCCCAGCTAAGGGGGACGGAATGGCGCCACGGTTGGGCAAGTATGGCGAGTGATTCAGGCGCTTCCCAGGACTGGATGATATTCCTAGCCATGGTTTTACGAAAGGGTGCCAAATTAGTATGCGCATCGAATATTCTGCAAAACCCAACACGAAAAGAGGGAGGAGCATGGTTTTTGTGGTTGCGCAGATGCGTAGATATGTTCACAGAGAGCCGGAACAAACTTACAGGAGACGGAGAAGTCGTCCTCACGCAGAAAAATTCCTCAACCTATGCTGTCGGTACTGACAGTTTAATTTCCGCCTAGTTGCTGTGTCCGATTCACGTTGTATCCCGTTTCTTGAGCGAGTTGAGTCGAAGTTGCGCAACTGGAAACGCAGCTGAGGTCAGTTCAATATCACGTGATCATAACTCAGTGGACTGTAAGATCCATGGATGGGATGCAGCCACCCAGAGCATCCCATTTTCGACGCTGTTTTAAGGCCATTCCAGGCCACGTGACGCGAAACCTACGCCGCTTGAAGGTTTCATTGCTTGTCAACAACCATTTTCCACATGCATACTCCGTACCTCAGACACAGCGATAGTCGCGATGTCGTATCCACAAGCTATCAATGCTCGGCCTCGTTGTAGGATGGTGATGCTCTACTCTTTACAATGTATAAAGTCAATGTCTTCTGCTCCTTTGAAGCATTTCCTTCGTTTACTATCGGTGATACTGTCTCTGCTGTCTTCGCATATACTTATTTACACTGCTCCTTTTCAGTCTCCTTGCACTAGTTACTTTCTCCGCTTCCTTCTATTATATAAATGACAATCTTTTCTTAATGAACTTGCTTATGAAAAGTCTTCAAACCCACCAAGGAGAACCGACGTGACTGGAAGAAACAGTCGAGGAGCTCACCACAGATGAATACCGCGCGAGAGATACCGTTAGATTGGCTCGATTTCAGGTCACAGACAAGAAATATGCCGATGCCATGATTATTGCCATCAACCGTGTGTTCAGCGCTTCTGGGATCGGTGAGCCTCATGCATCGAATCCATGGTAGAATCCGCTGACATCTCTTGTGAAGACACTGTTCATTTATGAGGGTCGACGCTCGGTCTCACCTTTGTGTGGACCAGAACTTCCGAGTCTATGTTAATTAAAGATTGAAAAATTTTAACATCACTAAACAGAGTATGATTTGAGTTGAATGAAAATTCCTTTAACTACTCTTTAAGAGAGAGACAGATCAAAAGATGAATGAATTGATGAGCGAACGAATCAGTGAAGTAAAGTCTCAGCTCAAACATCAGTCTTCTCTTTTCTAATTCTCAGCATTAATTCATTCTGAATTCTCTGATCGATGAGTATGATTTGAACCTGTTGATTGATTACAAATTAGTAGTGAGTGTAGAAAATCTTGTGATCATTCTTCACTATCACTGATGTCTGAATACAGCATTCATTATTCATGAACGATACACTGTGCAGATGTCATGCCACAGCGGTATTCCCCGGGGGGTATAGCTATATATAGGGTTCGGGCGCAAGTAATAGTGGTGGCTATTACTGTTGTGTGATCTTTTTGGTCGAGTGGTTAGGTGCCTGCGCCCGAGGTTCCTAGGCACTACAG
>LGRN01000579.1:0-14609 GCA_001883825.1 Emergomyces pasteurianus Ep9510 | reverse complement strand
TCTCCCAACACCCTTCATCCGGCTCTTACTTCACTCTGTATTTCTTTTCTCCTCAGTTATTAGGCACCCTCTCGTAAATCTTTTTGTCTTTTGAACTTCTTTTTTTTTTTTTTTTTTTTTTTTTGGCCACCCAACTATATGACATCATAATACTCGTAATTTTTCCTCGTTACCTACAGTTTCTATATAACCAAATATTTTGGCCTTAACTCCCAACGCGTTCCTCTTCCACTTCCTCTTTCTTCAAATTTTATACTCTTTCCTTTCTTCATTCTGATTGTGTTTTCAGTCTCCTTTTGTTGTTTATCATTGTTCGTTGGAATTTCGACATTTATGTTTTATTCACTGATTTTTTTTTTCCCCTGCTCCGCTTCTGAATATACATACTTACTGCTTTGGTATCATTTTTTTCTTTTCTTTATATTTTCTCAAGGCTTCTTGCTAATTTTAGCAAAGAGTATTTCCTTGGGGTGTTATTTATTATCTTATTCATCTTGCTTTCGTGTGGATGGATCATGTACTATGCTGATTTATTTATTTTTCCATTTATTATTATCATATAGTTGCTCTCGTTTCTCCGGTTTCTCCTTTGATTTTTTTTTCTCTCTGGCTTTTTCGCTGGATGGGGACAGTGGTATCATTCTATTTTCCTTCGCCTATTCTTTATCACATAAATATATTCCCGTATAACTCTTACCACTAGCAGAAATAAAAACATAAGGTGTAAAGTACCTCCTTCAACTTTTGGTTTTTTAATTACCTCTTTCGGAAGGGCTTAATATAATACTTAAATGTTTCAGTAGGTTTAGCAGTTAACGAAATCGCGAAAAGCAGCAAATTAACAAACCCAACTAACAACCCACATCTGACTACTTGTACGCTAATCCCGAAAAACTTTTCTATCCCTATCGTCTATTACATGTCTATCAAAATCAACCACACTTCAGCTCATAGCCACAGTATTTATGCAGATCCATAATTCAAGGGAGCACACTCCCGAATAGCATCCATTCAATTTTTCGCCACACGATTCAACATCCCATGCAGGCAGAAGAGAATATCTAGATAGCTCTTATCAAAATATATATATATATATTTACCGCTTACCTTCTCTAACTTCCAAGAGGCTGAGATATATCCACATCAAAACTCATCCTCACCGTGTGAAAAACCGTTGTATCCACCTTTTTTTTTTCCCTTTTTGAGATTCTCTCTACGAACGGGGAGTCGTCGTCCTCGTGTCGCTTTTGGTGGACCGCGACAGTCCCTTCCCGCTTGCAAACATGGCAGAAACCGTCGCGATCAAACCAAACCCGGCGGAAACCGCAAAGGAAAGGTTTATGCCGTCGTGATAGACCTGGCGCGCTGCCACCTGGGCGTCCGGGGGTAGTTTGCTGATTGCCAGGACAGAATGTCTGATTTCTTCGATGATCTAATTTTTTTTTAAAAAAAAAAGTTTGGAGAGGAGGGAGCGGTTTGGTCAGCTATGGTGCCTTTTCTTCTTGTTGTTACCTGGTATTTATTTATTTGATAAAAGAAATTTTCATATGGGGGAAAATGGGGGAATGGAAGGAAGAGGAGGGAGGGGTTCGGTGGTTAAAGGGTGTATAAGGGGATGAAAGAAACGAAAGGGTTAGAAGAAAAGGTTTTACTTTCCATTTATCTGGTACGCCAATCAGGGCTGCTGGCAGCCTTGTCTTTAATGTGTTCTGGGTGATTGCTGATGTGATAGCTACACCCCAAACGGTTCCTAGGGAGCGGATTAAGTAAACGGTTGAAGAAGAGACGGCGTGATCTGTTAGGTTTGTCAATTCCACGGTTAGCAGGATAGAAATAAAAAAAATAAAAATAAAATAAAAACGATATTTTGAGGCAGACTAACCAGCATGGTCGAATGCAGCGAGAACGGTGAACAGTATAGACGGATATACAATCCCTTGTCCGAGGCTTGCCGGGATTACATATGTGATAAACTTCCATTTGGCGGAGTCGAATCCGAGTAACATGACAAGAGCGTTGCCAATGAACATGAGCAATGAACCTATGCGGACAAGGTTCGCTAGTTGGCCCCAACGGGACATGATGAAGCCGGATATAACGCCGCCAACAGGGTTGGCAAGGGAGGGGATTATGAGTCTGGCGCCAGCAGTTGAGGCAGAATCCTTCAGTACGACTTGGAAGAACAATGGTAGCATAAAAAGGAACTATGTGGTTTAATGTTAGTTTCTTTTCTGAATGCTTGGCTTCGCTGAAGAGAAAAGCACACGGGGTCCTTCACGTACCGCATACGCTGCCATCCCTACACAAACGTTGCTGATTTGCGCTGATACGGCCAGCCGTCCCCGTAGCATGTGTGGTGGAATCACGGCCATGGCTGACGTGGTTGCTTCAACGTACAGGAACACCCCGAGAATAAGGGCACTGGCAACGAGTGACAAAATTACCCAGGGACTGCTCCAGGGTAGCTCGTTCCCTCCCAGGCTGAGCCCAACAAGTTGGCTACACAATCCTACAATCAACAGGAGCGCACCAGACAGGTCGACACGGTTCCAAACTGCAGACAATGCTGTTTGGGGCGTCTCGTGATCCGGATTATCGTCATAGTGGGATTGGTTTTTAACTACGAGATGCCCAACAACTAAAGCAAAAATCGACATGGGCACTTGAAGAAGGAAACACCATCGCCACCCGATGGTGTCTGCAATCGATCCACCCAACGACGCACCACAGATGGACCCAAATCCATTCAGGACGTTTTGGACTGCTTGATACATCCCTCGTTCCTTGAACGGGATCATGTCTGAATTTATTATCGTCGCTAGAGGAATTATTTTTGGTCCGTGAGTAATAGGAAATAGAGACGAAAATGAGTTAGAGTTTTTACTCACCCATAGTCACTAAACCACCTCCCCCCAATCCGGTCACTGCGCGCATCAAGTTCAGAAACACTATGTTTGGGGCGAGAGCACAGCCGAGGCAACCGAGCATAAAGGCAATGGTCGACGTAAAGAAACATGCTCTCCGCCCAAAAATGTCAGAGAATCGGCCATACAAGGGCTGGAAGGCGGTACTTGTGATCAGATAGGAGGTCGTCAGCCAAGAGGCATTGTTTGCGGCGTTGAATTCGGAGCTGATTACAGCGTAAGTTGATGCTGTAATGGTCCCATCAAAACCTGACAGGAATACATTTGTGAAAATTGCTGTCGAGAACGGGTTAGCGATCGTGATCATATAATTTATATAAGTTTATTGAATGAATATTGTCGAGTTTGTAGACCATGGGGACTTCGTACCAACTTGAATCCATACGAAACCTTTAGGAGGAACCCAAGATTTGGTACTAGAAGGTCGCGTGAGAAAGGGGTCGCTCTCCATATTTTCATCTACGGATGTCGTTTCGCTATCAAGGTCTTCATGATATGTCTCCATCTCATTAGCCTGTTCATGAACAGCCGCTGTTTCAGGGATTGATTGCGCCGAGTGCATCACGGGAGGGACCAAGAAATAACCAAGCTCTCTTCGGCGGCTCACAGAATCCCGTATGATGGTACGTTTTGATACTATTGAGAGAGGTTGTTCCGTCAACGTAATACCAGGCGTTAAACAGCTCTTGAAAGGTTTGGGTTGTTTTGTTGTGGGCTAAAAATCTCCCCGCAGCCAGTTCAGATCGGAAATTGATCTTCGTTAAGCGCGTGTGGTTAGTCAGAAAGTTGATATCGAATTTTTCACGCTCATAAACGCGCTAAAAGGAACACAAAAACACATATCAGGGGATAATACTCAGTAGCATTAATTGCTCATACATATTTATGTTACCTTAAACCAGAGTATGTGCATGAATTTTCCATGTCACAGAGGGGAACTATTATTCAATGTGACGGGTAAACAAGCAATCATCATAGTAGCCTTTGACAAACACCACTTGGGCTATACATCTCAATTCCACCTATTCATCGGGTTAAGTATCGGGCCACCCAATGGAAACTTGATGATATCTTCTTCTCTGCCAAGGGAGATTCGATTATTGTCATCCCAATGACTGCTACCTTTTCCCTCAGCCCGACTCTTCCATTTGAAATGGGCCTTTTCGTCCAGAGCTCAGTTCGTCGTGTCGCGCGGCCTTTAGGTGCTTTAAATGAATTTACTTTTGGATAATGGCTTATGGCTGCTGGTGCAGGACCTACAAGAAGCCGCAACTCCGTCCACGAAAGGATTTCCACAGCATTTTGCAGGGTATCGTTAAAGTTCGGTGCTCCAAACTGTGGCTTTAGGCTACTGGTGACATAACTCAGCCCCCCTTTTTGCAGCACTCGCAAAACCTCAGTTTCTGCGCCAGGTGGCCCTGGCTTAGCTCTTCCAGTCTGCGCCCCGTGACACAACGGCGAATCGAAGCTGAAGCCAATGTCTGGTACTAAAGTCTTTTTCTTTTCTTTTCGGGAATACGAAATGGTCGAACCGGAGTATTGAATGAAGTGTAAACCAGTATTGGGGCCGGAAGGTTTAATTTGCTCAAAAAGCCACGAGCATCTCCTTCAGAGGACATCTTGCAACACTGGATGCGTCCAGTCAATTCCCCATCGATGGTGGAGGCTGAGAAACCTTCTCCTCGTTTCCCAATGATATTGAGAAAATCAAGCCAAAAGGTTAACAGAAGCTACTGAATGTTGGCTCGGAGTGGGAGTATTTGCATTGATTCGACATGCAATTATCTGTGGAGTTGGTTGAGTTCAGTAGGGTTTTGGGGAGTTGAAGTTGACCTCGCTGCGAACAGCGGGCTGAAGTGGTAGGGGCAGTTGCCGTGTCAATTTTCCGTCTGACATTTATATAACCTGGCGGCGCTCATCTAAGTTATGGATTTGGAATTATTGTTACAAGTGCACGTTGATTCTTCCAGGAGTTGTGCTACGTTTCATCCGATCACATCACAGCCATCACAGTGGAGTTTGGAAAGGGTATCAATAGCCCATGTCTACAATCCGAACTACTCGAGGGCTGCTCGGGAAGCACATATTACTTCTGCTCTTCATACTATTCCCCACCATTTCACACGCGGAGTCTTTGGCTGATGCCTTGAGCGGATATCCCGCGCTGTCTCAATTTCGCTCACTGATTCAAAACAAGCCCAACATAGCTCGTCTCCTGACCGGGGACTCTTCTGATTCTCAACGATTTACATTTCTCGTTCCTGGTGACGATGCGTTCGCTGCCTATCGAAATGCAAACGGTGGCTCCGACATTGTAGACATCCCAAACCCAGAGCTGGAAGCTATCCTGAAATACCATATCCTATCCAGGAGCCTGCCATCTGCTCAGCTCCTCACCGCACCCCCTAATCGTTTGGTGATACCAACCGAGCTAACAGAAGAGAGATATAATAATCGAAGTGCGGGTCCAGCATTGGAAGGGCAAAATGAAACAGGGGACAATAGTGATGGACAGCTTGTGATCATGAGTCTTCAATCAGCAGCCAGCTCACAGAAACGTCAGCAAGAGGAATTGGATGTGTTGTCGGGTATGCATAAGTCGGTGAAGATGACCCTTCTCGATGGACAGTGGGATGGAGGCCTGTTTCATATGGTTGACGGGTATGATATTTCTATATATTCCATGTTCGAGATGGAACTCGTTATTTTCCAGCAAAGTTTTGGCGAAGTTGTGGGTCGTTTTCGTGTTTGTGCGATATACTGACATTACTTCTATTCGGGGGTGTGTTAAAAGTCTGCTTACGCTCCCGCAAGTCTGCACGAATACAATCGAAAACCAAGACCTCACGTCTCTCGCTCTGGCGCTGAAGCGGGCTAGCCTCGGCCCTGTCCTTGACTCTTTAAGAAACGTAACTTGCATTGGACCCACCAATGCTGCCTTTGAGCAAGAGGGCAGCCCAGATGAAAAGGCAGATCCTGGCGCCTTGACCAAGGCGTTGACTTTCCACACCCTCACGGAACCAGTTTATACCAATTTCCTAACAGACGGCCAAATGTTCACGACGGTTAGCAATGACACCATCCGGGTGACTGTTAATTCCACGGGCATCTTTTTCAACGATGCGAAATTGATTAAGCAGAATGTTTTGTGAGTTCTCCATGTTCCCCTACATGATTTCATATGTTTCTGGCCATAAAGCCGTTCGTTCGTTGCCTGGGATTTTCACTGGACAGTGATGCGGCCTCACGGATATCCGAGTTATCACATCAACTAACTCATGCGCTACCCATACAATTCTAGGACAAACAATGGCGTGATTCAGGTCGTTGACAGGGTTTGTGAAACTCTTTCAAATCATTTGACAAAAAAAAAAAAAAAAAAACCTTTCGACTCTAACTCCCATATTGAACTTATATATACATATATAAATCAGCTCTCTAACATTTACATCGCGAAAATCCACAGGTCATGTCCCCGCTCGAACCAAAACCATCCAACCAGACAAAACACCCCACGAGTTCACCAACGAGCTCAGGAGCGCCTTCGGCATCATCTTCAAGAGGCTGGGCTACGATACTGGAAGGTCCCTTTGACGCCGCAATATTGGAGAACCCGTCCGTTTATCTTCTTGCAGGGGTTGCACTTTCTCTTGTTTGGTGAATCTAGATGTGGAAAAGCCGGGCTGGGAGTTTATTTCTTGTCATTTTTTATTAATGCTTTTTTTTTTATTTTTATTTTTATTTTTATTTTTTTATTTTTATTTAATAAGTATGTTCATAATAATACTACGGAATCCGATTTGATATATTGTCGCATCCTCATTTCGCCTTGTTTTTGTTTCTAGTTCTGGAAGTAAAATTTTCTCACCCCATATCCCCCACCACCACAAACCCCGGACGCCATTCTCCTCCTTTGATTCCTCCCTTTCAATCAAAAGCGTTGCTAGCTTGTTTTAATAAGCGCGCCATTTGAGCGTTCCCATTTTTGAGCTTTTGAGTACATCCATGCTCAGCAAGGTTCAGGGGTTATTCTACGTCTCGTTTAGCGATAATGGAGTGGTAGTACCCTGTACTCCGTACGGGGTACTCCTTAGTTAATTGAGGGAATCCATTTTGTGGGCGTTTCAAAAACCATGCGAGTGGCAGGGCAGGGCAGTGCAGGGCAGTCATGGGGTAAAGAAAAAGATTTGTTTTTCTTTTTCTTTCTTTCTTTCTTTCTTTCTTTCTTCTTTGTGGTTCGTAAGGGCCCCCGAAATCAAGCTCCGCCTGTCGTACAACATGGGAGTTTTTCATATATCGTGCACTTCTCGTGGAAAGAAATGCTTGATTATTATATACTCACTTTTTTTTTTCTTTTTTTCTTTTCTTTTTCTTTTTTTTTTGCATTGCCATTTGCCCCGCCCACCTTACATCCCAATCACCCTGGGTAGTATGTACAGTACATACAATGTCTCACACTTTGGGGGGAGAGACAAAAACAATATTTTTGATAAGTCCAAACCGCTGGGACCACTCAACCAAAAGAAAAAAAAAAAAAAAAAAAAAGCAATGAAATGATGCGTCCCGGCGCTGTTCTTTTCTCGAATACAACAACCTGAATGCTCGGTACTCCGTAATGATGGGTGGAAATGGATGTCTTGCATGTTGGGAGGTTCCTAGCTGAACTAGTTAGATACGGACTAGCGCAAATTTTTTTTAACTCCCCCCACAGCGTCGTTTTGAGGTGGAAAAATTTGGCCTTTTTTTCCGTTGGGGAATTTCTCCACGATGACGGAAGGGTTGATTGGAGCAGTTCGCGCGCAGAGATAAATAATAATATACATCACATTTGTCGGGGTTTGTACGGGGGAGGGGAACATTTTTTTTTTGCGGTGTTTGACACAAGAAAATGGCCACATAAATTAGTTAGCAGTATTGCTCCAAGTCTATATCATGCCGCCTTAACGGGCAAGAGAGATCATCAGGATAACCTTTGGGGTTCTGAGTTTATGTTGAATTAGTTGTTATTCGGGGCCCAGAACTCAGAGGCTGCTGGGTTTGATAATGGCGACTATTGGGGAAGAAAATGGTTAAATCCCAATAGACGATAAGATACACTTGTATGTAGATAGACAAATTTGGGTCACTTAACAGGCTTGCCGTCAGGCAGTGTGTGATAGGATGCTCCTGGTTTTGTTAGAGTTTTAATATTTGGCACGTACTACTGGGCAGTGGTAACGCGGAAACGCCAGGGTCTGTTCCGTGATGGATTTTTGAAGATCTCAGAATCTCTCATGAAAAGCTATTCCAGCTCTGGCAAGATGAAGGGGTGTGGGGGTTATTAGTAGTCCTTACTTTGTAAAATGATATTCATATCTATCAACCCCGTAGAAATGCGGAGCGGCGGCAGTTGCATGCTCAGCCCAGCCTAATAAACTATTTGCCTGCCCCCAAGGTATCTTCTCTCCTTGCATGTACGGAGTATGTACTCCGAACCTATGTACTGTACATCAGTACGTCCGTACCGCTTCCCGGGATCGACAAGACGGACGTCCGCGCGCATTGAAATGGGCTGGGCTGTCCATCCTGTCGGGAAATACTTTCCATAGAAAAGGCTCTAAAAAGCAAATCCCGAAGTTGTGCCTTATATGCGACATATTATTAACGGCGTATCATAACTTAGTTTGTGCTATTTAGTTTCCTGTACCTATTTCCATTTGCTGGAAACGCACGAGTCGATCCAGAAGGGGGCTCGAAGGCTTCCATCTTTATCCCCTCTCCTTTTTTGAGCCTGAGAACTCCGTAATGGGCAGGTGGCCGCCGCCTCCTTCTCCCGAGGCTCCCCTCTTGGACCTCCGCCAATCCGTGGGGAACGGGGGATAGCACAAGATTGGAATGAAGGCTTGGGTCATGGGCGCCACAGTCTTTTGTTCGCACCATGGGGGGAGCTGGTTCCCTGGTTGTTGATTCAGCTGCTGCATTTTGACATGACTCGCCAAAACTGTGTGTTTCTATGCCGATTGAATGGATTAAAAACTATTGTACAGTACTAGCAGCACTCAGTTCGTAGTGTCTCATGTCCATAGAAGTAGCAGGAAGTTGAAAGCTTGATGTGGGCCAGGCAAAACCTGGATAACAACACTAACCTGCCATTTTTTTTTTAAAGCAGCAGGCGTTGTTGAAGCCAAGACGGGACTTGATAGTTACGGGCAGTAAACCTTAACTACCTGATTACTTTTACTCCTCCAGAAACTGCTTGTTGCTGTCTACTACTTTAACCTCCACATTTCTCCTCAGTAATTACGACTAATTAGTTTGCTCCGTACTAAACTCCCAACGACCAACACGTCACATCACAGTAACTACTGTACTCCGTACTACTGCTGCTGCTGGTCCTTTCTTCAGCGGGCCTCTGCGGCTCTGTCTGTTTTCATTGTTTTCCCTTTTCCTTTGCTTTCTTTTTTGGAGAGCTCTCTTCAGACCATTTGCTCTTCGACCTGGGCCTCTTCCTCGCAACTTTAACGAGCGAGTGTGAGTGTGAGTTGAGTTTCTTCTATTAGTCCCGGGTTGTAAGACGCCGCTTGTCTGTTCTCTGTTCCCCGCTCGCTCCAACCGCCCCTGCGCTCCCCGCGCTCCCCTTAGTAGTACGAGCAGTTCAACATCTGCATTCTCATAATTCGCTCCGTGGCTTGCGCTTTGCTTGCCTAGTACTGCTATTGCTGGCTATCGACTTTGTGGTAGAACTTTCTTCCCGAAGCAGACCCAGCGTGCAGATACTACTCGCTGCGCAGCATAAACTCCCCATTTTTGTGTAGGAGAAATGGGGAAGGAAGCCCCTCCACTCCCGTTGCTTTTCTTCTTCTTCTTTATTTTGTACTCGTTCTTGAAGATATTCGCCCTTCAATACACCTGTTCATGCTGAATAGGGAGCTTTTCTTTTTCTTTTTCTTCTTCTTCTTTTCATTTTTTGTTGCGTTGGTTTGACTGGACGCCATTTGAGTCCTGCATTGAGGTGGTTTCTGGCGAATTTTGCACCTGGTACTCCGTAGAAACACCTCTTTTGTTTGTGCCCTCACCAACTTTCTTACCGCAACACATGATCATTGTGTGGAATATCTGATATATCTCCCTGTGGACGCCTTATGGCCTGCTCACATTGGCCTGATTTCTCATTTTTTTCATTGCTCCTTTTGACTTCTTCTATTCCCCCATCTGCTAATTTAGGGAGGGGTTCAAAAGATGCATCAGCGGCTTTCGGTTTTATTTTGTCAAGCCTGGATATAACATGTTTTCTTGTCTACTCACTTCATATTCCCGCGTTATTAGCTGTCACCCCCTTATTTTGTGTTCCATTGCATTGACGCGTACAGGTTTTCCATAGGTCGCCTTCGACATCCCCCCCCTTGACTGGAACCGAAAATCGCTCTCTACGAGTTGAGCTCTCGAAGCCTATGCTCGCTCGGTGTATAGTTGGAATACGAGGTGCAGGTATGGCGCGTTCCGGCGGTAAGCTTGTTAGATGAGACTCTTATTTGCATTTTTTTCTTTCTAGGGACCATTTATCTGCCCAAATCTGCACCAAAACATACGCCAAAGTTTTTCTTCTCCAACTACCTGTTCGATGAACACCACCGGCTCTTAGAGAAACTCTTAGTAGTCAGCCCGTCTATCCCGTTAAACCGCCATAATGGTGGACCCAAGCGAACCATTTTTTGATAAACTAATTTCATCACTTCCTCAGCCTATGGAAGTCATGACTGACTCATCTCTCACGGACGGCGACAAGCAAGACAACCTAGCCAGTCGGCCAATAACTATGGATCAACAGGAAGCACATTCTAATCCAAATCGAGGCTCGTTAGCAGGCGCAACCATCAGTGAAACAACATCATTGTCAAGCGGTGGTGACTCCTTAAGCAGTAGCCTCCCTCAAGGCTCGGGTGGTTCTAGAATGACGGAGTGTGACACCCATGAACGCTCCCAAGGCTTAGAGCCAGTGGTGCATTCTGCTTTCGCCACTCAGCATGGGTCTCAACAAGTCACTACTGAGTCCGAAAATTCGAGTTTTCAGCCGGATCAATTTTCTACTCCTGGTCAAACACCTGTACTATTAGATCAATTTACTCTCGCGCCTGCTGGTATCGAAAATGTGGTTCCAGAAGTAATATATCCTGCTGTTACTAGCATTGCCAATGCTGCGGGTCCAACGTCTTTCAACTCACACAATGGCATGATGTCTTTCTTCTCAACTGACACTGGGACTGCCGTCTCTGCTTCTCTTGCTCATTCCAGCAGCAGTGGTACCGGCCCAACCCACTCAGGAGCATTCCCTCATGTTTTAGAAAGCACTGATGATGATGATGATGATGACGATGACGACGATAATGATGATGATGATGATGATGCGAACATGGCTTCCACTATGGGCGAGCAACACTACGGCGGCTATGATCACGGCGCTTATGACAATGAGGGAAACCCAGTTTATCGCAGTAACCTCATTGAAGATGTCGACCTAGCTCGTTTCTGTTATGACAGATTGCCAGACGTACGTTCTATATTCAGCAGCCCGAGAAGTATGTGCGATGACTCTTCCTCGGAGATAAACGATACTGAGAAGTTTTACATCACCGACGATGAATTATCCTGGTCTGATCCTGCCGAATACAACAACTCAAGCTTTCCCTCCGGCAGTGATTTGCGCGATGGTGGGCCTCATCAAGGCCAAGCTCAAAACTCTACTGCCGATGGGCGTTCTCAACCTCTGTCATTTACGAACTTCGAAAACGTTACTGGTCAAAATTTTGCTTTCAATGCAGACGCGGATGATGACGATACCCTCGATTTGGTGTCATTTACACAAACAGAAAGTATGGATTCCCATTTTATTAGCCCGCCTTCTACGTTGTTTCTTTCGTTAAATACCCGCATCCTTGGAGAGGCACAACAAATCATACGTCGTGCGTTTGATAACATGAAATCTTTGGAATATTCATCTGGCCCCTTTACCAACCCGCCAAGAGAATCCCCCCTGAGCGCTGATTGCATAAGGTTGCAAGTGCTCTCCAATATCTTCTCTCAATTTTCAATTTTTGCAAGCCCATTCGCCGGAATTTTCGTATTTTGTGATGCGCATAATGCCCTTTTTGTCAATGATACCACAATCACCTTCCTTTCTGGCCTTGAAATGACGGACGCATTTTTGAAGTCTCATGATCATACCCAAGATTCTCCACACTTTGTATTTTGTCAAGCACTTCCCTGGCCCAGGACTTCAGCCTCTCCCTCAGTCACCCCACCCAATCGGAGAATGGCTGCAGTTACGCCCCCTGGAGGCCTTTTAACAGAGGAGCAGTATGCTTACATACATGGCCCTTCTGAAGAGTCAATATACTTCATCCCCCCGTCATTGGTTTTGAAATTTTTCAGTGCCCATATTGCGAGTTCTCTTCTTGCCAGCCCTCTCGCCCCATGCGAAGGCCATACATACACTCTTGCTGACGGACTTGAATTTCCAGCATTCGAGAAGAACCTTACGATCGATTTGTTCATTAAGCAATGGCTTATTCGATCCAAAATACCGGCTGAGCAGCTTCCCCTGAAGGATCGCCCTCATGTTCCAATTTCGGGCGCAGCAGCGGACGTCACGTATTGGCCGCGACCTCAAAAGATAACGCGCCCGGAGAACCACCAATTCAAGACGTACGATATTCAGAACATCCCTTGGTCGAAAAAGTTGAATGTCCGGAGGTCGGACGCTAGAGCGCTTCGCGATCGCTGGTATAAAGGATACCGTAATTTGGTGTTTAGTCCCCATGGCGTATGTTCTTTTTATTTCTCTTTACTCTATTCTGGGAATAAATCACTAACCTTATTAAAATAGTATTCGAAGCGGTTACCGCAGACGGAAGATTTTTTCAAGGCAAAGACAATGTATACAAAATTCAAGGCGTCAATGTCGCATTTTCAGCTCCGCAATCTCATGTCCGTGACATCGTCGAATAGCGTGCAATATGCTTATCGGTCAAAAGTTTACTCTGCAACCCCGTTTCACAACCAAAGGAATTGCCTGATTGACCTCTTTAACCCATCCAAGTCAGCGACTTTTTTTGAGCCAGTGAGGATTTCAACTATGAAAGCGAAGCAAGGAGTCACTGTAATCGGAGGGTTCTTTGGCGAATATGCAATGAGGGGCGATGTGACTGACCACAGCATCGTGGAGGGTTACATCACTAAAAGCCAGAACGGAATCACGAATCATATTGATATTGTTAAGCATCGGACAAGTCGCAGTCCTCAGGCCATTATCTCATCGAACGATCAGTATATTCGGATCCTTGACTGTGAGACTAACAAATTTGTGAATCGTCACAAGTTTGCCTGGGCAATTAACTGCACCGATACGTCACTAGATGGCCGATTACGTGTGATAGTCGGCGATGCTAAGGACGCATGGATAGTTGATAGTGAAACTGGGAAGCCAGTACAACCGCTTTCTGGCCATCAAGACTTTGGATTCGCATGCGCTTGGTCGCCAGATATGCTTCATATCGCAACTAGCAATCAGGATGGAACAGTTAACATCTGGGATGCTCGTATGTGGCGAATACTCCAATTCATCGAATCCGACGTAGCTGGGTACCGATCCCTGCGATATTCTCCTGTCGGAGGTGGTCCACGTACGCTTCTCATGTGCGAGCCAGCGGACCGTATCTCAGTAGTCAACGCACAAACCTACCAAACTCGCCAGGTACATGATTTCTTCGGTGAAATTGGCGGGGCTGACTACACCCCTGATGGCGGCCGGATCTGGGTTGCTAATATGGATCACACATTTGGCGGATTGATGGAGTTTGACAGGTGTCAGTGGGGGCAGGAGTTTGGAATCGGACGAACGAGGAAACGATATATAGAGGACCACCTTGATACCTATTACCCGGACCTGCCTAACGAGTGGCTTCCGGAAGCGGATTTGGATGATGATGAGCGGTGCGTGCTCGGGCCTGGGGAGAGAAAGTTACGTTTCAGACGCTTGATGGGGAACAGAGAACATGCCGACCTGCTTCGTCTTTGAATTGCTTAAGCATAGCCTCTTAAATTGTGATTTCTTTTTTTCTTTTCCTTTGTTTTTTTCTTTTTCTGCGTGTATTTGCTGATTTTTTCCCGCTTGACTCTGGTTTCCCTTTTATAGTTCCCTCCTGTTCATTCCCCATACAGTTCTTGTTTGTTGTGCATTTCAAGCGCCTTCCCATATTTCTTTTCTTTTCTATTTTATTTTTGTTTTGTCATTACCTTCACAGAGCTTACTTTCACTCCTGGATCATCACCCTTTTGTTCTACTCTATTGGAGTAAAATTCAGGACCGGACATCGTGTCTAATTTTCTGCTTTGGCTTTTACCCACTTCCCCTCTATCCCCCCCCCTTTTCTTTCATTTTCACACACAAGGTGTTATATTGGAGTAACCCTGGCTTGGGAAATCATGTTTTGCATTAGTTTACTCACATTTAAGCTATTTGACCGGTGTGTTTCCCCACCTCCCACCCCCCTTTTTTTCTTTTCTTTTCTTTTCTTTTCTTTTCTTTTTTTATCTTCCTCTTGTTGTCAACGTGGAGAGTTAGGTGGATTGGGTTGACTGAAGCGACAACCACTGTATCTTGTGGAGGCCCTGTGGAGCTCCTTTTCCTTTTTCCTTTTTTTTTTTTTT